>AUXH01000288.1:0-23370 GCA_000482145.1 Strigomonas culicis | reverse complement strand
ACATCCCAAAGAAGGAGCTGCCGCCGCTGCGAGCTTCGGAGTTTTCGCCACCGACCGACAAGAGTCATCCAGAGGAGGAGCTGCCTCCCCTGCGCGCTTCAGAGTTTTCGCTACCGAATGAAAAGGACATCCCAAAGAAGGAGCTGCCGCCGCTGCGAGCTTCGGAGTTTTCGCCACCGACCGACAAGAGTCATCCAGAGGAGGAGCTGCCGCCGCTGCGAGCTTCGGATTTTTCGCCACCGACCGACAAGAGTCATCCAGAGGAGGAGCTGCCGCCCCTGCGCGCTTCAGAGTTTTCGCCACCGACCGACAAGAGTCACCCAGAGGAGGAGATGGGGCCCCTGCGGGAGGCGCACCGCGTCGTCACGGTCCTGCAGCCGCTGCGGCCGGAAGAGTGCAGGCCACCGACCGACCGGGGACCTCCACCGGCGGAGCGGCCGGCACTGGCGCAGCCGAAGGCACGCGGGGTGCCGCCGGCCAGCGACGCGCCGCCGCTCACCAGCTGCGCGGCGGAGCAGGAGGCGTTCCTGCGGCTGCTGGTGGCCAGCGCGGAGGTGCAGGGCAACCGGCGGCGGAGCAGGGCCCGCCCGCCGGCCCGCGCGGCCGCCGACCACCCCACGACCCCCAGCGCGGCGGCGGCGGACGCGCGGGAGGGCGGCGGCACCGCCTCGCACGGGTCTCTCCGCGCGGCCGCGGTGGTGGCGGCAGCGGCGACACCGGTCCCCACCGCGGGAGAAGGCAGCGCGCTGGTGGAGCCGGCGCCGCCCCGGGCGGTGCCCGCGGGGCGCACAGCCACCCCCACGGGGACCGACCCCGTGGGCAGCGGCGAGGGCATCGAGCGGCCGACCGCGACGGAGCAGGACGCGGCGCCCGCCCCCCTGCTGCCGGCGATCCGGGGGCCCCCCGGGGCCCGCCCCGCGCCCGCCGCCGCCGCGGAGGTCGAGGCGCTGTCGCCGCCCACGCTGAGCTGCACACTCGCGGCCGACAGCGCCGCCGCGGAGAACTCCCTGCCGCTCATCGCGCGGCAGGCAGCGGGGCCTGCGCGGCCCGCCGCCGCCGCGGCGGCGCCATTCTCTCTGCCGCCGCTCCACCGCGCGGCCGCGGCCGCGAAGCCGCCGGCGGACCCCTCCACGTCGGAGAGTAGCGGAGAGGAGGACGAGGACGGCGACGAAGACAGCGGCTCCGAGTTCGACTCCGCGATGGAGGAGCTGAGCCTCTATAGCCACGGGGAGAGCGTCATGAACTCTTTCATGGCGCAGGAGGCACTGCGGGCGCAGCGGATGGACGGCGGCGCGGCGGCCCTGCTGTATGACGTAGAGGAACCGGCGGCGCAGCGCGCAGTTAGTGGCGACAGAACGAAAGAGACACCCCTGACAACGTCATCGATCGACACGTTCTGTTCGTCGAAGTCCGACCCCACTTTCCACTACGCGTATAGTGCTCCCGCGAGCAGCTCGCGTGAAAAGGCGAGTGACAACGGGAGAAGGAAAACGGACGTTGTGCCGCGTCAGAACGAAGAACCGCTCCGAGCTTCTTTGTATTCCATGTAAAACGGAATCCTTTTTTTTTTCCTTCTCTCACTGTTGTATGTAGAGTTACAATCCCCCTTTTCCTTCTTTCGAGTGTGCGTTTGCCTTGTTCGTGCCAAGAAACACTGTTTTGAGCAACTACTAGTTTTATTATTGTTTAATGGGGTCAATTCAATATGTTTTTTTTTTATTTATAGCTTTAACAATTCTTTGTGGGTTCCAGTGTCTCGTAGATATACAAATATGTGTGTGTACTCTAAAGCGCAATCACTGTTCATTGTATGTGCACATTCATTTAAAAATTAAATCCTTTTTCATTGTATTATGATACTGTTCGTCAACAAACTGTGTTTTGTTTGTATTTGGTATCTTGCGCCTACGAGAGTATATAACGGGTCTGAATGATTGTTAGTTGTACAGTATGCAAAGCACCTTTTCACCCCACTTCCTTTTTTTTTTGATTACAGGTCTTAGATTATAGTTTTCTTCCTTTTTTTGTTTCCCCCTTTCTTTTGTTTACATTTTTTTTTTAATTATATAATTTACTTGTGTGTGTTATAGGATTTGTTTCCTTGTACGCCTACATCGATATCTCTTTCCCCATACATATCCCTATCATACACGTTCTGTCATAATGTCGTTTTCCTTCATGTCGGGCGGATACGACATGAATCCCTGCATGACCTCGTATCTCCACATGGATGCCACGCCGGTGGCGCCGGTCTCACCAGAGGTGCCCTCGGAGCCCGGCAGCGGCCGCTGCTCGGCGAGCGCCACCTCTGGCGCGTGGGGCGGCGGGGAGTACGACATGCTGTGCGGCATGAGGGGGGCCGCGACGGATGCGATGGATTTCGCGGGCCCCTATCTCTTCATGACGAATGTGGGAACGGCAGCAACGGAGAGCGAGGACGCGACAAAGAGCCCGCCGACCACATCCGCCGCGCCGGCCGCAGAGAAGCACAGGGTGGGCAGCGCCGGGGACGGGGCGACGGCGGAGTCGCCGGTGGAGGACCTGTTGACAACGCCGCTGGGCACGAGCGGGGCCGTGTCCAAGCGCGACAGCACCAGCCCCAGCAACGTGGACCCCGACAACTCGCCCGCGTCGCCGAAGAGCGTCGCGTCGGTGCGGAGCGAGGGCGGCTCGCGCGCGCCACGCCCCCGCCGCGCCCTCGTCGACGCGGCCAGCGCGTGCCCCAAGACGCTGGAGATGGCGAGCGCCGGCAACAACAACAACAACAACAACAACTACCACTCGTCGCCGGCGCGGCCGGGCGCACTGAGCACGGGGAACAAGGAGAAAAAACAGACGCGGCGGAGCAGCACCCACGCAAAGCAGAAGTCCTATCGGCTCAGCGGCAAGAAAAAGTACAACGACGAGATCAGCTTGAGTTCCATCCCGTTACCGCTAGAGCGCAAGAATAACTCGTCACTGTTTACGGCACTTGGGGTGGAATAGTAGAAACGCATCGAGCCGTAGCTCGCCATGCTTGTAGATTGTCGCTGCGCCTGTCCAAACGGACGACGTATGCGCTCTGTGAAGCCTCGGGTGTTGTATCATACATGGGAGGGAAGCGTTACACTGCCACAGAAAAGGAAGAAAAAAGGGAGAACACTCAGGCTACGAATAATAAACGGAGCGAGTTGCAGTTTTGTGTTTGTCATTGTAACTTCACTTTGTTTTCTCTAGTCACCATTGTACTGGTACAATTAACTTTCAATTTCCTCTTGCTATCTTTTATAGAGGAGCATGCTCGAGTTTATTTACAGTTGTAAATGTATTTAGTTCTTTTTTAAAAGGAAGCATTCATGAAAGCAGAAGGGTGTATGCTTTGAACCATTTGGATGTTGCAGGGTTTTCTCCCTTTGGATTTAATTGCGTTCTGTTCGTTTCTTGATTTCAATGCTGTGTGAATTCATATACATTATGTCGCATATACACACATATATGCATATATATATATATTCACTTTTTTCCTACTCTCGCGAGAATGTTTTCTTTGTTGTGTGTTTTACTTCAAAATTAATCTGCGGTATGCTTTCAGTACAAAAAAAATGATTTGTAAATGTATTCTGATGGTGTGCATAGTACTATTTGTGGATTTCTATTTTAACTTTCATATCTGGAAAAAAAGATATGTATGTTTGAATTTGATGCAGTCTCACTGTTTTATTTCATTTGATACATTTTTAATCTAACCTAAAGGAGCATCCTTCTAGTCTCTTTCCATCTTTCTCTTTCTTTTCCTTTCACTATTATTATACATTATTTCCTTTTTAGTGCATTCTTTTCCTTTTTGTCTGTGTGTTTTCTGTTTTCTGTTTCTGCTTCTACATATACATATGTATCGCTGCCGGATGCGCTCCGACCACCTGCGCGGGGGGCTGCTGTTGTTGCTGCTGCTGCTGTGGACCAGTAGCGCCATCCTCACGGCGGCGATGGCGCCGACGTTCGACACAGCGGAGCCGATCTTCTTCCCGGAGGAGGTGACGGAGGCCAGCTACGCCTACGCCCTCTTCCGCGGCGATGCTGCGGCGACGCTCCACTTCTCGGGGCGGCCGGCAGCGCGCGTGGTGAGCTTCAGCTACCCCATCCTGCCCTTCTCGTACCAGTACCCTTGTTTCAACATCACGGGCGTCGTGCGCAACACGGTGCTGCGCTTCAACCACGTGGTGTCCACGAGCGTCACGTCGATTGGGCCCTACAATGTTGTCTTTTTAAACGCGGACCTGTATAACTCGTCTCTCCTGATATCGAACACCACGTGCTTCATGAGCCTCCTCACCACGTACAGCAACCCGGTGATTGCGGAGGGCAGTTTTGTCGGCCTCACAGCGAGCTACGCCAACGGGTACGCGCTACTCGGCACGCTGGATATCTCCGATTCCGTCATCAATGTCACCGACATTATTTTTTCAAATAGCGCGATGTATTTGGTAGGTGCCATGACGAACTCCACCTTGTTTTTCCGGAATGTGAACTGCGTCGATAATAGCGTCCTGCTGAACATGGAGATGAACTGGACCATCACGTCGAATAAATTCTACTTTGAGAATATTTTCTTATCGAGTCAGTTGGCCTATCTGCACTCAACAGGGACCACCGTCAATGTAAAGAACAATAGCTTTTACTTTATGAACTGCACCGGCGCGGGTACCGTTCTGTCGACGCCCCGGTCGACCATGTTGGGCTCCGTGAACACGTTCCGCGGGGACGCGCGCACGACCGCTGGCGGGGTGGCGCTCACGACACCAGCGCTGTGGGCCGCGGCGGCCGGCACGCGCGTGGGCGCGATGCTCACCGGGTGCGACGATCTGTGCGTGGGCGGCGCCTTCGCGGACTGCGGCTGCGCCTGCGCCAGCGAGAGCGAGAAGGGCCTTTACTGCGTCCCCAACGCGTACTTTTTCGAGACCTACGTGTCGGATGAGCCTGTCGCGACAATAGCACCGCCCATCTTACGCGACGGTGCGCAGTGGGGGCGAGGGGCTGTCGGCCTGGTGTTGCTATGGGCAGTGTGCTGCTGTTTGTTGTTCTGAGGATCCATCCATCTGCTTCATGGCGCACCCATGTACATATACCGACACATGCGCAAAATGGAGAATCGGAATGTACATTTTTATCTCTTTCCCTTGTTTCGCACTGTTTCACGGTAACCTTTTTTTTTTTTTACGTTGTCGTTAATTGTATTTTTTATTTCTTGTTTGTTTCGTGTTTGAGGTACACTTATGTGTCAAAACGAGTGTGCTAAGTTGAAGTGGAGTTTCTGTGCGGTCTAATGCTATTGTTATGAATGTTGCTTTCACGAGTGTAAACATTGCGTACCCCTCCTTCTTCACATTCTCTGCTCTCCTTTTCCTTTTTCCCCTCTCTAATCACCTGATCAAAGTTTTGTGAAAGTGGTTACAGTTGTATTTGTTCTTGCTGCCATATATATATGCGTTTTAACCCTATTTAAGCATACATTATTGGTAATACTTTCTTTTGATTTTTCTTTCTCTGTACGTTTGTTGGATTAATTAGCTTTTTTTTTCAATTGTGTTTTGCATTAAGATAGTATTGTGTTTCTGAGCCTCTTTTTCTAGTAGACAAGATAATCGCAAAAACGAAAACTATTATACGTTTCTTCTTTTTTTTTTTTAGTTTCGTTCGTTCTTTGAAATCTTCCTTTTTCTGTTGTGTTTGAAAGAAAGTCGTACCTTCTTTTCTTACGACACGTATTCCGTTTGACTGGATGGACCGCGCCCTTCCGATTGCAGAAGCTTCGCGCGACCGTTGTCCGTCGATCGATGCGTCCTTGCCCCACCACGGCTCCGCGGAGGGGGACGCACACGTCCACGACGCGCCGCCCTTCCGCACCGTCGCGCTGGACTCGCCGGTGCACAGCCGCAGTGGCACGTGGAGCTGGTGCAGCAGCAGCGGTGCCAACTCCGTGGCGGACTCACTGACGGCGTTTGTCGATGCGGTGGCGGCGCAGACCCCGGCGCCGTCCATGGCGCTGCCGCTGCCGCCCTCGGTCCCACCCCACAGCGCCTTGTCGCCAGATGGCACCACCTCCAACACGCAATCCGCGCTGAATTATGTGAATTTGAACCGCTATGTGTTTCCACACGACGAACCGCCGTCGGAACGCGAGGAGGCCGGCGCGGGGCTGCAGCTGAATGCGACGCTGGTCACCTCACCGTCGTCCGATGACCACGACCGCACGACCGACAGCAGCGGGTGGGAGCGGCTCGCCCACGACTTCCTGCAGGCGGGGCTGGAGGTGGCAGCCGCCGACGTGGCCGCCGCCCGCGCGGTCGCGCCCGCTGCCCCGCAGGACCCCGCGGCGCGCGGCCGCCCCGCGGGCCCGCCTGTGGACGTGGCGGAGGAAGCGGACCACCCGCCGACGGCACCCACCGCGCATGGCTCACCGACGGTGGTCGTGTCGCCAGCGTCGGTCGCGGCCGTGGCGGCGATGCTGTACCCCTGCACCTCCCTCACCGACCCCGCCTACGTCGACAGCCCGGCGGCCGCGGCGCCGGCCCGCATCGTCGGGACCGCTGACGTGCACAGCAGCGACGAGCACTTCAACACGCACTATCGCACCAAGCCGGCGAAGGAGGCGGTCACCAATAGCGACCAGGTGCGGCACGGTGTGGAGGGGCTCCAGCTCAACCCGACGGAGGGGGAGGGGCCGCTGCCGCCCGGCCAGCCACTCCGCACCGCGGTGGAGCCGCACAACGCGTGGCAGCAGCCGCGCGAGCCGCCGCTGGCGGAGGACTGCGTACGGCTGCATACGCCGCGGTGCTTCACGGCGGACGGCGTGGTGCGCACCGAGGCGGCGGCGGAGCGGCCGTCGAACAATCTCCACAGCGCCGTCAGCTCGCCTGGGCTTCGGGTGGCGGTGCCGGCGGCGCCAGCGGTGCTGCAGCGGCGGCTGAGCGCGCCAGAGCCGGCGAGCTCCATCGTGAGCCGATGTGAGCGGCTCAGTTTTTTGTTGAACCATGGCGACCATGCGCACGCAGCCAGCAGCAGCGACGCGTTCAAGGCGTGTGGCGGGGGAGGCACGGGGACACGGCGGCGTCGCAACAGTGTGCAGTTCGATGCGACCGTGGTCGACGTGGCGCACTCCTCGTCTAGCCAGTAGCCGCTCTCGATGTGGATGTCAGTACGATTCTAAATGCGGAATCATTTCTTTCTCTTCATCTCTTCTTTGTTACTTATATATATATATATATGTATATTCTAATTCTGGTTACCGTTATTACCACCTTCCGTACAAAAAGGTATAGAACAGTATGGTTGCGGATATACGTTTTTTTTCGTTCCCCTTTCTATTTTACCTCTTTCTCTTTTTTCGCTGTTATCAATGGTTGAGTACTTTTTTCTCTTTGTTTTTCTTACTTCATCATCCATTCATTTGTTCTTCTCTTTTTTTTATTTTTATCTCATCTATATATTTGAGTGTTCGTGCTTCCTCTTTTTTTTTTCTCAGTTGTTTCCCCCCTTTTAATTTTTCCATTTGAGCGATTACAACACACAAAAACGAATGCTGGTGTATCTTCACATGCACAAATGTGAGAGTTGTTTCCGGGAATCTTTCTACTTCTTTGCTTTGCCCCATTGTGAGATTCATGTTTCTCATATTCAATTAATTCATCGGATGTTCTAATCAAAACAAGCGGTTGAATCTGTAGCAATATATATATATATATGTACAACTATACGAATAAATACAAATATACGTTGATCAAAAATGAAAAATGAATCTATTGATTGAAGAATGCGAAAAGAAATAACATCTTTGAAGGTTCTCACGAAGACACTATATTTGCGCATTCATTCTTATAATCCTCTGAAGGGTAGCGCCACAATCAGCGGATACAATATGGATGAGCCTGAGATGCCCCTTTCCACACGACGTCTCCTATTCATCATCTCTCCCCTCCCTTCTCCTTACCCTCTCTCCACCTAAAGAGCCTAAACCCCTCCACGTGTAGACATCCTCTTTACCTACTGTACACGGACAGCGCCTCTCGCCATGTCTGCGTTTTCCCGCTTCTCTCGCCGCAACAGAGATGACACGGAATGCGATGTGTCGTCTTGCGTGACCGCTAGGCGGACCGCGTCGCGCGGCACGACAGGATGCTCTCTCGTCGCGTGCACCGCACTCCTACCCTTCAAGGAGAGTCTGAGCTCCCTCGAGTCCAGCTCCAGAGAGGACGAGACGCCTCTCTCCACGAGCTCCACCGTGTTCGATCCGTACGCCTCTCTTCCTGCGATGGGCGAGAGTGACGTGTCGAACGATGGCGGCAGCGGCAGCGACCTCGACATGTGGCGTACCCACTTGAACGAAGGCGCGGACGCAACGCTGCGGCGGTCCTTGCCCCAGCAGCGGCTCGCGGAGGTGAGCGTGAACCTCGTTGCCACCTCCGCGGGCGGCGCAGCGCAGGTGCCCCGGCTCCCCCCCTTCCTCATGGATAATACTCCCGGTGAGGGCGAGGTACGAGTGGTTCTACCACCGCGGATGGACGTCAGTGACAGCGGAGAGGGCCGAAAGGAAGACACCGTCTCACAGCTGCAGGATGTGGATGTAAAGGATAAGAGTGACGCGGACTGTAGTTCGCACTTTTACTATACAGAGTTTGGAGTCACTCGTGTAGTTGACAGTGCCGCTAGTGATCTGCGCACCGTCACTCCCAACGAGATCCCGGCACCACGTAGTTACAGTAAGACACAATCTGAGCACTACTACAAGCCCTACCCGACACGTTGCAGTGACATGCCGCCCTCCACCCGCCGTCACCCGTGGGTGAGCTTCACGGAGGGCACAGATTTCATACACCTCTGCAAGGCGAAGAAGAGGCACTAACGCACAGGCCACTGTATGCTTTTTCGGGAACATGAGTCTGCGTAAAAGTATGAATTCAACTTTTATGTAATGTAGTGAGTACGTTCCAAGTAGGAGAGGAAGGATACAGTGAGACAAGAATGTGTTGAACAAGAGGTAGTTATGCTTCTAATTAAATACTCTTTTTTTTTTCTTCCTTTTGTTTTTTGTGTTTCAATCATATACATTTTATAAAACTATTATTTTTGTTTGTTTTTCATTTTTCTTCCTATTGAGTTGTTTTACTTCATTTTTGGAAGTTCTTTGCTTATTTTTTTTTTCCTTGTTCTTGCATTTATCGTTCGTTTTTTTTTTAAAGACGATTTATATACAGATATATAGTTTTTATTTCTACTTTTGCTCCCTTTTCCTCCTTTTTTTTTCGTTTGACATTACACGGCACCCCTTTTTTTTATTTTTGGTTATTCACGGGTGTACTCTTGTTGAAGTATCTGTTTATGAACGAGTCTTGCAGAACGCTAACGAATCATTGAACCGTAAAAGGAGACTAATAAAGGAGTCCAAATGTCCTTCTAGTGAATGCAAACACAATTCAAAAAATGTTTTTTTTCCTTTTCATAGCTTTCCCGCTTTGCTTAAAAGTGTATTTCTTTTTTCTGTGTGTATATATGTATATTTTTATATATATTTCTTTCTTTTTTTCTTTTCCATTTCCTCTTTTAAGGATATCTCCAAAAAAGTACAACTACGGTATTGACATGTGCATGAAGCTACTCCCTACTGATACCGTACAACAACAAAAAAATGATTTCTACACTATTATAATTTACGCTGTTTTTCATCGATGTTTTTTTTCCCCCTACATTTGGTAAATCGTAACATATAACGGAAGTAGAAGTGCTACACAGTTTTTGAAAGTCTATCTATTCGTCAATCTACATCTCTGTCTCTGTGTATTCACTTTACATGTGTCAAGAAGAAAGCATCACAATCACTCTCGGTGCTGAGGGTGACATGACATGACTGTCCCTCTTTCATGTTTGCTATCATCATCACTTTATTCACCCCCTCCCGCACTCCTCTTTTTCTCTCCATCAACAGAATCTAGTTCTCTTTTACGTGTATCTATCTACGCTACCCACTGTACACTGATCTATTCTCTCGTCATGTCGGTCTTTCCCTTCGTATCCCGCCGCGACAGTGATGGCTGGGGGTATGCGGTGCCGTCACGCGCGATCTCGAAGCGGTCCGCATCGTACAGCACCGCAGAATCCTATCTCGCGGCATGTCTGTCACAGCCCGCTCTGATGGAGCGACTGCCGTTCACCGCGTCTAGCGCCACGCAGCACGCATCGCCTGCCCCCAAGCGGCGCGCTAATTCCCACGTGTACGCGCCATCGGCCGCGCTGTGCGGACGGTCCGAAGACGGCAGCCTCAGTGAACTGTCTGTGGTGCAGATACGCTTGCTGGAGCGCCATGGCGCATCGCTGAAGGTGTCCGTGCCGCAGCGGCAGCTCGCCCAAGTGGCCACCGCGAACCGTACCCCGCCCCCCTCTGGCAGTCGGCAGAAGCTGCGTCCGCTCCCCCCTCTCCTCCCCCCTCCTGTAGATACCTGTGAAGCAGCACCGCAGAAGTTACGGACCGCACAGAAGGACGCCCATGGCGCTAGGCAGGATAAGAAGGAGGGCGCTGCCGCCCCCGCCGCACTGAAGAGCGCACCCGAAGTGCCTCCGCTAAACGCGGCGCAGCTGGACGACGTAGATGCCAACTGTGGCAACACCAATGCTAACGTCGACATGACGTGCGTTGAGTGCACACAACCGGAGGCAGCTGGTGAGGAGGACAGTGCGGCGGACGGTGAGATCGACGGAGCCGGCACCGGCCTTCCGCCGGCAATGCTGACCGCGCTCAGGGTACACACGAAGAAGCTGTACTGGAGCCCCATGGGCGGGAGACCCCTCCGCACGCGGCCTTCGGTCCGACGATGCTCTCTTGTGTGCTTCACGGAAAGCACCAAGTTTACACACGTCTGCAAGGCGCAGAGGCGGCAGTAATACAACCTACCTCTTTGTGTCTCGCCAAAACCTAATGTATGTTATACTTTAAACCTTTGAAAGCAAAAATGGAATTATGCAAAACATTTTTTAACGGCGTAAATAATGCTCCGTAGTTGGAATTCTGTTTTTATCCCTTTCTTCCCCCTTTTTTGTTTGGAAAAACTTTTGCATCTACATGTATGTATAATAATTCTTATTCCTATTAAATGTTTTTTTTTTCGATCACATAGTTTGTGTTTTCGTTCAATATGATATAAGCTATGAAGTGATTTTTTCATTTAGTTTTTCTTTCATGTAACTAACTCTACAGTATGCACCTCAATTTACTTTTTTTCCTTTTTCTCTTTTTATTTTGTGTTTTTATCTTCAGGTAACCTTTTTTTTTTTTTGCAGTACTCCAGCACCTTCTTTTCTTAAAGAGGTACGGTGGTTAAGATTTTTTTTTTACTAGTGAAGAATATATACGTTCATGACGCAATAAAGCAAAAAAGCGAGAGAATACGTGCGTAAAGAGCAAATTCAAGCAAAGATTGAATTGTAGAAAGCTCTTTCTTCGTATCGTAAAACGTAAAATATACGAGAAATAAAAGATCAACCATTAAACTTAAAATACATCTGTGTTTCTACGTACATCCATGTTTTCATCATACAGAAGCCTAATGCCATTGTTGCTCTAGATGGTAAAGTTGAGCTTGGCATCATCGCCCCTCTTCTATCAGAATTATGTGTTTCTCCACTTTTCTCTCACTCTCTCCCCTCCTACAGAGCCTATACCCTCTCTACGTGTACCTATTCTTCTCGCTAGTATACACGAGGCTCTTCTGGTCTCTCGCGATGTCCGCCTATTCTCGGCTCTCCCGCCGCGACAGCGCTGGCGGGGCATGTGGGGTGTCGTCCCTCGTGAACGCGAAGCGGCCCACGTCACGGAGCGGTGCGGGGCGCTACCTCGCGGCGTGTGTGTCACGGCCGCCGTTGATGGAGCGCCTGAAGTTCACGGAGTCGAGCCCAAAGCAGCACACGCCGGCTCTCTCCGCGCGACGCGCCAAGTCCCACCTGTACGCCCCATCGCCTATGGCGTCCGACAACGACCTCTCCAGCGACGGCGGCAGCACTGACGCGTCCGTGTTTAGTACGCAACTCTATGATCGAGCAGACGGACTCCGGTGGAAGACGGTGCCACAGCGGCGGCTCGCAAAAGCAGCCGCCGTGAAGCCTCCGGGGGGTGGGCGGACGATGCCGCCACTTCCGCTCTTCCTCACCAAGACGGACCTGCTCCTCTGTGCCGGCGGCGCCCTGTCCCCCCCATCACCGCGGGCGGACACCCATGTTGACGGGCGAGGCCGAAAGGTAAGCACCGGCGCCGGCACGCCGCCTGCGGCGCCGCACGTGAGGCTGCCCAGAGTGCCGTGGCTCCTCCGGCGACGGCTGCAGGACATGGATGCCAGCAGTGATAGTGACGATGGCAACAGTAGAAGCTGTCGGTGGGGGGAGCTTGAGGTCGTCGGTGGGCACGGCAGAGCGGTCATAGCCCCTATCAACCGGAAGGACAGCAACCTCCACTCCGTGACGCCGAGCGAGCCTAGCACACACAGAAAGGGAATGCGCTGGAGGCATGACGACGGCAGCTCTGCGGAAACGTGGCCATCCACCCGTCGTGACCCGCTGGTGTGCTTCACGGAGGGTACAGAATTCATACATGTCTGCAAAGCGAAGAAGAAGTTCTAACACGTACGCCAGTATGTACCTTGCAGGATCATAGAACTATACAAAAATATGTTTATCAGATAAAATGATGTTTATTAATTTGTATTGCTGTCTTCTAGTCATCTCTTTTTCACGTTCGTTTTTTTTTTATTATTGACTGTAACGTGTGTACAGTTTTTCAATACGGCATAACATATGGAGTGTGTTTTTTCGTTCACTCTTGTTGTAATTTGATTTACTCTGGAATGAAAAATTCGCTCTTTTATGTATGATTTAAAGCGTTTTCTTTTTCATCTTTTTTTATTATTTCACGTCTCGTCTTCTTTTTTTTTTCCATTACTCTTTCACCTGTTGTTTATCAAATATTGCTTTTCACGGAGAGACTCACGTTGAGATTTCCGTTACTTTTACTATCAAAAAAAGTTTTTAAACCACTAACGTCAAAATGCAGAGTGATATATGCGTAAAAGAATCACTCAAGCAAACCCCCAAATTGTAAACGTATGTATAAGAGGCCTTTTCTTTTTATTCTTCTTGTTATTCCCTCATTGTTGATAGGTTTCTATCAGATTGGATGTACTCTAGTTTTAATATATATCTTTATGAATATAACTGTATCCTTTTCTTCTTCTTTTTTGGTTTTCACTTTTAATGCAGAATGTAAACAAAGGTGTAACTACGGTCTTGACATCTGCAGGAGACTACTCCAGGCTGTTTCCGTGCAATACTTTTATTATAAAATATGCATTTTGCAGCGTGCTTTCTTCATTCATATATGTTCTTCTTTTGAAAAGGTATATCGTAGGATACAAATTAATTGGAATAAGTACTTTAGAAAAAAAAATACATTTCTGCCTGTATGTATTCACATTTGTAACATGGAGAAGAGTTATACGACCATCATTCTGAATTGTAAGTGTGAGACTGGCATAACCACTTTCCCTGTACGTCTACTATGGTCATCTTTTTTTTAACCCCCCCCTCTTCATTTTCTCTCTCCACCAACAGTATCTAAACTTTCTCTACGTGTACACATCTAGCCATATACGCTACGTGGACACCGTCTGGGACCATGTCCGCGTTCTCCCACCTCTCCCGACATGACAATGATAACTCGGAATGCGGTACGGCCTCCCACGCGACCGCTAACCGACCAGCCTTTAGGGGCAGGAGGGGAAGGTTCCGCGTCGAGTGCGTTGCGCTGCCGGTATTCCACGACTACAGCGGTGACGAGTCGAGCACAGAGGAAGAGGACGCACCCATCGCCACGTTCCAGGTCAAGTGCCGGCCGTCCGTGTTACCACCGCCGGGGTGCGATGTCGGCCTCACCAGCGAGAGCAGCGGCAGCGCCGACATCGGTGCGGTGGGTGCCCGCCCTCAAGAGCCCAAGGCCATCCTAATGGACGATGAGACGCCACAGAGACGGCTCTCGGAAGCGGTGAGGATGAATGCAACCCCTCGTTCGCAACACAGTAGAATGAAGGTACCGCGTCTTCCCCCGACCTTCATTAACAATTTCTTTTGCGATAGGGACGTCTGAGTAGGACCACCGCCGTGAATTGTCAGCTGTGGTGAGTCACGTGAAACTGCCGACGATGCCGCAGCGCAGACAACGAGCAATGAATGGAGATGTTTCAAATTCGAGAGAACGCATTCGGAACAATGATATACTGTTTTGAAATGACATCGTTCTTTTCAACGTGTTTTTTGTGTTCTTTCGTTAACTTACACTTTTGAATTATTGTTTTTTTTTATTCTACTATAATCGAATTATAAGGATTGTTTCTTTTTGTTTTCCCTTTGTTCGCTTTTTTTGCTCATTATTACCTTCTTTTCGTTTAGTCACGTATAAACAGTGCTTTCTTTGTTCTGGTCTCTATTTTTTTTTTCGATTATAAATTAAAGGTTATTACAATGCAAAAAAACATAATATGTATGTATCTTTTTTGCTTGTATGTTGCTTCATTCATACTTCTCGGTTTTCTAACTTTTTCTCACTGTTTCTATAGACAGTTGAATTTCTTTTTTTTCTTCCGCACACGTACAAGGTTGTTTCGCTTCGTTGAAAGTGTTGTTGTATTATCTAACATGGTATATGTAAATACATTGTTTCTTTTGAATTTTGAGTTGTTTTTAATATCGTAATATTCCAATCTGAAAAAAAAAAACGGTAGTATAAAGGAAAAAAAACTATTAATGGTTTTGAATGATTTTGTCTTTTAAATATTGTTTTCCCACATTCTTCTAGTTTGTACTTGAATGAAAACACATTTATTATTGTTATTTATACAAAAAAATGTGTTGGCCGATCGCTGAATTACTTCTTCTTTTTTATACTAAACTATCAAAAAACTGTTCACTGCCGTCTTTGGAGCTAGGTTCGACTGCTCGCAGCAACTACTATGTAACATTAGTAAACGCGTATGTTCTTTTTTTGCAGTTGTTTTTCATTCTTCTTTTATAATAATTGTTTATGAGGTTAAAGAAAAAAGAAAAGCACCTCTCATATGTTTTATTTTTATACATAGATGACTCGCAATTCTTATTTATAGAATGTGAGCAGTTGTCCATATGTGACCGCGTTCCCTCTCTGTCTACTCTTTTCATGTCCTTTTTTTGTTTCCTTACGTTCTCCTTACCTACAGAACTTACACCCTCTATACCTGTATACCCATCCACTCTACCTCCTGTACGCGGCCAGCGCCTTTCATCATGTCCACTTTTTCGCGCCTCTCCCGCCGCGACAACGATGACTCGGAGTGCGGCATACCGTCGCTCGCAGCCGCTAAACGGACCGCGTCACGCGGCGCGGCCGCACGGTGCGCCGTGGTATGCGTCCCACTGCTGCCGCTCAGCGATACGTTAGTCCCGGCGGAAGACAACATAGCGGAGGAGGATGCACCCATCCCCACGTTCCAGGTCAAGTGCCGGCTGTCGGCATTGCCCCCCCGGGGGGTGCGACGGCGGCCTCCCCAGCGAGAGCAGCGGCAGCGCCGCGGACTTTTCTATGATGACTACGCGACCCTCCCTTCCGGCAAACATCCCACCGACCAACGCGACGCCGCAGAAGCGGCCAGCGGAGGCGGTGAGGAGAAGTGCGCCCCCCTCTCCTCACAGCAACAGCAGAAGCGTGCTCCGTCTTCCCCCAATTTTCACGAACAATTTCGTTTGCGAGGGTGGCGTCTGAGCAGGCACACGGCCGCCGGTGGACGTGGATGCCGATCGTACATACGTGTGCGCTCCCAAGCCGTATATTGTCGGTGAGAGTGGCATAACGTTTGTCGATCATCGCGCTCCCTCGTTTGATGCCGGTTGCAAAGTGAGTTGCTGCATACGAAGAGGAGTTTCGTTCTAAGAGCTCAGCTATGGTCAAGCGCTGGGAACCGATCCCTTTTTTTTTTCGAGTGATTATCTTGGGTATTCCGTTTACATTCACCTTTTGCTCTTTTGCTTCTTTTTTTTATATTACTAGTTACTATGATTGGATGATAAGGATTCCATCATATTTTTTTTCTGTCCCCTTCTTTACTCAATAGTTCATTTCTTGATGATAAAGTTTTTTCTTTTTTTCCAATCATGAAGTGAAAGTGATTACACTGCAAATTAGATAATCACGTATGTATGTATGTGTATATCTTTTCTTTACTTGCACTTTCTTTTATTCAGTGCCTTTCTTTGCTGTTTTTCTTCCTTATATATATATATAATTGGAATTCATTTTTTCCCTCATACGTGTGTATGTTTTTTTTCTTTTCGTTGAGAGAATTCCTCTTTTACTTACAAAGACATTTGTGTATAGGTACATTGCTTGTTTTTCATCTTGAACAGTTTTTTTTTTATAGTAATGAACCAAGTGTAAAAAAATAAATAAAGAAAGAAGAATACATGGGTAGTATTTTTCAGTAGGAAAAGCTGTTTTTGTTTCATTTATTTCTGCATGTTCTTCTATTTTATATCTGACTGAAGGTACCTCATTATTATTATTACATATAAAATGTTTTTTATTATTATTATCGTTCATGTTTTTACATCTATTTTTCTTGTGATACTAAGTTCGAAAAAGAGGTCCATGGTTGCCTTGGCAACTAGGTGTGGCAGCTCTCAGCTACTACTATGTAGAACAAATAAGCGTGTGCTTTTTTTTTTCAAACTATATTACTCAGTTGCTTTCTACATTATGTTGTTTTACATTATTCATTTGTAAAAGTAAAGAAAAAAACACTTTTCATATCTTTTCTTGTCTGTATTGCCGTTCTTCTTTCTTTATATAGAGAAGGTGGATATTCCCAATAGGATCGCTATCCTGCTGTACGCCTTCTCCTCACCCATGCCTTTTCTCTCTACCAACAGGACCTAAACCCTTTTCTACGTCTATACATGTCCACCTTTTCCCACCTCCGCCGCCGGGCCAACGATGACTCGGGTTTTGGTGTGCCGCTGCGCACGCAGTCGACGCGGGCGGCGGCGCGCGGCCCCGCCGACCGCTCCCGCGCCGAGTGCATCCTGCTGAAGTCCTTCCGGCGACAGTCCAAGACGCCGGGGTGCAGCCGGGCGGACAGCAAGGCGCCGCTGCCGCGCTGCCCCGCCCTCGCGCGCACGTGTGGCACGCCGCTCGGGGGGTCCGACGGCGGCCTCTCCAGCGGCGGCAGCACCGTCGGCGACAGCAGCGCGGACGGGCAGCCGCGGCCCGCGGCGAGGCGGGCGACGGCGTCGAAGCGGACGGCCCCGGTAGCCACCGCACCGCCGGTGCTGCCGCTTACAGTTGGCACGCCGAAGCTGGTCCCCGTATCGCCGACACTGAAGAGCATCTACGTCTGCCACAGTGACGCCCGTTGGTCCGCGCGGTGTCAGACCGACGGGCTGCAGGGTGCACAGGAAGCGGAGGGGGATGCTCCCGCCGTGGCGGGGCGTGCACAGCTGCCGAGCATGCCGCTGTTAAGTGCGAAGGTGCTGACGGACGTCGAGGGGAAGAGCGACAGTGCCAATGGCGTGAATGGAACCTCGTACTCTGAGACCTCGACGCGCGCCACGGAGGGTGGCGGAGCGGCGGCCGATCAGCGCGCGACCACACCTAACACCGCTGGCACGAGGCGCAGCTGGCGGGCCATGCGGCGGCGCAGAAGTAGCATGTCCTGCGTGCCGTCGGCCGCGCGGCGCAGGCACGTGGTGCGTTTCGCGGCGAATACAGTGTTTGTCCACGGCAGGAAGGTGGCACGTAGGTACTGACGTGTACATGGATGCGGGTCTGTCACTGCGCAGTGCAAGCACCAAAGGAGAATAGTTTCTATCATATGTAATGGAATTCTTTTCTGGCGGTAGGAGCAACAGTCAGAGACTATGCGATCATCGTCTAATGAGGTATACTTGTGTTCACCTCTATGTATGTAAATGTAGTTTTTTTTTGAAGTGCTTTTTTTTTCTTACTCGTTTCCGTACTCCTTTTTTTTTTGTTATTAAACTATTGTTAAATTTGTATGTACCTTGTTTTCATACCTTCACTGGCCCAATGCTTATTCACCATTATTTTTCCTTTCTTTTTCTTCTGTATAATGTTTGTTTTCACCCTTCTCTTTTTTTTGCCATTTTTTATTTCCCCTTTTGATTTACAGATGATCTTCACCTCTTTTGGGTTTCTCGCAATTTTTTCTTATGTGTATGTCATTGTAGCATTGAGGCGATCATTACTTTATTCGTGAATATATATCTGTATATATTTTTGATATTAATTTCTTATCAACCGATTAACTTGTAAACGATACGTAGAAGAAAAAGGAAAGCAAGCTATTAGATTTGTTTAAAAAGCCGAAAAAAGAAACAGTTTTGTTTCTTTATTTGTTTTCCCCTATTGCACCTTCTATATATCTAAACGTTAAGATGCACCTTTTAAACACTTTTTTTTGACGATCCTTCCTTTTTTGTTTTCTCTTTTTTTCCCCCTTGCTTGCTCTAACAAACATTTCATTACTGTATTGGCAGTTGTGTCTCGTAACTACCAGCTGATAATGTATACATGTATGGACAACATTTTATTATTCTTTTAGTGTTTTATTTCTTTCCTCTTCTTGAATGGTAAATTACACTAATACATCTCTGTTTCTCTGAAGCTTTCTTTTTTGCATGTAGTGAGGGTTCCTGTTTCCGTCAGTCCGGACTCCTAAACACCATCTCGAAAGGACTCCGCTTTCTCTTTGGCCGCTATCACTGTGTAATCCTTCCCCTCACTATCCATCTTTTCTTCACCAACAGATCTTAAAACTCTTCATTATCGATTACTTTACTCCCTGAACTCCATCTATATATCGTCCCTCGCCATGGCGTCGTTTGCCCACCTCTCCCGACTGGACAATGATGACTCGGAGTTCGGTGCGCCGGCCCTCGCGACGCCAAAGCACCCGCCGTCGCGCCGCGCGTCCGCACGGTACCGTGTGCCGTCTATACCGCAGCTGTTCGAGGCCAGCGCGGTGGGGGCGGAAGCGCCCATCCCGCTCTTCCAGATCAAGTGCCGGCTGTGCGCCACGCCGCTGGCGATGTGCGACTGCGACCTCACCAGCGACAGCAGCGGCAGCGGCAATGACTTCTGCACGGCGAGCACTCACTTCCACAAGGAGCCGGAGCACTGACGCAGCTGGGCCCTCTCAGGGCAGCGGAGGCACGATGCTGTCGGGGTTGCCACCCCTCCCGATGGTTTAGCTTCGCCATGGTCACGTCTCAGCTGTCCCCCTTGTGGATGCCTACAGACGCGCTTGACTGCAGGACAGGGTGAGGGAGAGAGCAGCGCTTCTACAGACCCGATGAGGACTTTATACAAGAGTCCGAAACGTCATGGACCTACTCCCATGCACACGATGGTAGATGTGTAAGGTTGTGCCCATGAAATATGCACTGAATATTTTCGGGCGACAGGCAGAAGAAAATGAGGTATGCCAACATATTCTCATGAGGTGTATGTATACTCACCTCTATCGATGGAATTGTTTTTTCCCGCTCGTTTTTACTTTTTAATCATTTCCAATATGTGAGTATTTTCTGTTTTTTTTTTCTCTTCTTTTTTTTCCTTCCTCGGTTTTGCTTACCTTCATTTTGTTTCTGTATAAGCATTGTTTTGTTTTGTCTCGTTGATCATACTTGTTTTTCATGTTTGCAGTAGTATAAATACTCAGGTACTGAAATTCTACCTTTTTTTCCACCTTTTTGTTTTACTTTATCTCCGTCATGTTACCCCTCATCATGCTCTTTGCTTTTATTATTATTATTATTGCTAGTCGTTGTATGCGCATGATACTGTTTCTGTTGAACAGTCCTTGCATCCTGCATACATACATCGTTCTATAGATACATAAGTCAACTGTTTTTGCGTAGAAACATGTTTACCGAACTGTGAAAGAGTTAAAGAAAAAAAGAATGATGAAAAAAAAAGGACTTAAATGATACATGGACGTAATAATAGAGAATACTGTTCCCTTTTTTCTCATTCTCCGTTTTCTTGCTTTATTCCATTATTTTTATATGTATGTATATATCTAGATGTGAATGAAGGTGTACTCTTTATTCTTTTTTGATGATATTTCAGTTTTGTTTCTCTTTTTTGTTTATCTCTCAAAATGTTTCACTTGCCTATTGTCAGTTGTGTGCGACTACGCCCAGCTGGTACTGAACAACAGTAGCAATAGAACGTTATTTTGTACAGCTCTTTGATACTCTTTCACTTTTGTTTTGTTGAAAAATGGTATATGTGTGAAAAATAAACTTTTGTTCTCGGAGGTTAGTATACTATGTATTCGTTATTTAGTTAGGATCCTTGTTGCAGCCTGCCTGGACTGTAAACATCACTTCAACATGATTCCCCTTGGTCTATTGATACTACCACTGTGTAATTATGCTTCTCTCCACTCACCGTCTCTCTGACAATAGAACCTAATCTCCTTTTACGTGTGCCCCTTTACGCTACCCACTGCAAAAGAACACCTCCTTTCGCCATGTCTGCCTTTTCCCACCTCTCCCGCCGCGACAATGATGACTCGGAATTCGGTGTGTCGTTCCTCACCACCTCTAAAGGAGTGGCGGCCCCCAAACAGTTCCGTGTGGAGTGCATCGCGCTGTCACTACGCACCAATACACTGGACGTTCCCGATGCCAGCACAGCGGAGATGGACGCGCCTATTCCCCTATCCCGGGTCCAGTGCCGACCGGGCGTGTTGCCACCTGGGGGGTGCTACGGCCTCACCAGCGAGAGCAGTGACAGTTGGGCTGACCTCTCCGCGGCGACTATACAGCTCTGCAAAGTGCCAGAACATGCTGCCCGACCGTGCCGATAGGAGCCCAGCGGGTGGAGGTGGGTGTATCAGTGGTAGCAGCGACACGGGCGGCAGTGCAGTGGTTCTGCTGCGCGCGACCGGAAGTTGCCGGTGCGCGTGGCCGTGGTGCCCCCTGGTGGTGGGGGCATCAGACACCATGTGTCTTACACAGACAAGAGCAAGCACGCACTGCAGAGCCACAGTAATAATCCGTTCTGCAGGCGGCCATGCGCATGTCATCTGACGCTTGGTACGAAACGGCAGTGTACGCCGTTTGTATACGGCTGTATATCCTCATGAATATACTAACACATACACGACGGTGTATGGGTAGGTTTGTGTCTATGAAACATGTAGAACCGATTCGTTAATGTAGAATGAGTATTTTCGGGTAACAAGTGCAAATGGAAAGACTATGGAATTAGGGTCCGATGAGGTGCATGTATACCCATCTCTATGGATGTAATTGCTTGTAAAAAAAACCTGCTAATACTTATATATCGGTTCTATATGTGTTGCAGGTCTTTTTTTCCTTTTCTACGTGGTTTTTTATTTATTCCTAATTTATATGTATTTTTCCTCTTTTGATTTTCCATCTTTCGCTTGTTAGTGCTTTTTTTTTCTCTACGTATAGGACTTTTCCTTCCTTCTCTTTTGGCGCTGTTTAGTTGATATGGAGTACGGGTAAACACAATAAAACTTTCATTATGTGTTTTTCTTCTTTCGTTTATATTTCACTCTCTTTTTTCTCTTGCCCTTTCTCGCGCATTATGTTTCCTTTTTTCTTTTGTATTGCGGTACAAAGAAAGAAAACGTGTTTTTTTATTATTATTCTTTTTTTCCGTGACCCTGTTCATCTTCTTATATACATATAAAAACGCAAGTCTACCTTCAAGATGCTTTCTTTTTCTAATGATGGTTCATTTTCATTTGCCTTTTTGATTTCCTTCTCGTTGTAAAAAAAAAAAAAAGTACTGTATTGCCATATTGGCAGTTGTGTGCGAGTACTCCCATCTGGTATTGGACAGCAATAATAATAACACCTTATTGTTTTTTATTACACCCTTTTTCATTATTTCTTTTACGGTTTATTATTATTACAGTGTTTTTTTGTTTTCTGTAGTGAGGATTTGTATGGCAACCGGTGTAGATGATCAGCGACGCGCTTACGTACCCCCCCCCCCTACACCCATGCTTAAACCTAAATGTCACTCTCTCTTTCTCTCTCCCCACAGAGTCTCAAACACCGTACATCTATATAAGTAGATATCACCTCTTTGTATTGCATACGGACATCTCTTCTCGTGATGCTAACATTGCCATGCCTTTCATACCGCAACGGTGAGGGCGCGGGATGCGGTGTAGCCTCCCTCGTGGTCCCTCCGAACGCTGTGTCGCACACCCCCTCTGAGCACTCACTGGTGGACTGCGCGCCGTCCCTGTCCCCCCGTGAGTTGCTCAGCACTTCCCAACGCACCGCCGGATTAGGCCGGCCGTGCGACAATGGCCCCTGGAGCTTCGACAGCCAGAGCGTCAGTGACGAGTGCGGCGGCAGTGCCCACCCCACCGAACACAGCTATGCGCTGCCGGGCGACCAGCACCCAATGGAGCGGCTTGTGGAGCTCGCCGCTGTCCATCCAGTGCGCACAGGCGAGGGAGGGCAGAGAACGGCGGTCGCTCCGACTCTCACGAATAACTATCTCTGCGAAACTGACGCCCAGTACGATGAGGAGGGACGAAGCGCTACCACCCAACCCTCACAGCTGTGCAGAATACCGAGGCTTAATGTGATGCTGCTGCAGGATGCTTATGCCAACGGTAACGGTGACGCGGATGCCTGCTTTTACTCTCTGGACTTGCCCGTCACCCGTGAGGTTGATATCGCGGCGGCCGACCAGCCTGCCGCGATGCTCAATGCCAAACCGACACAAAATAATAATAATAATGTGAACAAAATACCACAAGTGAACTATCACAAGCTCTACTCAAAGCGTAGCGACAGCAGCCCCTCTCCCATGCACATGTCGGGCCGAAGCCACGCACTCGTAGGCTTCACCGCCAGTACGGAGTTTATACATTTCAGTAAGGCCAAACCACTGCACTAAGAGAAACGCAACTCTATAATGCTTGTATGAAAATAGATATATGGCAGCACTCAATCCTAGTTTTTCTTTCAAGTACAAATTACACTTGATACGATGAAAGCAAAAAAAAAACTTGTTCTAACATATATTTAATTGGAGATCTTTCGTGTGGTACACTATTTTTTTTTTTTTTGTAGCTCGCGGAGAAAATGGAATTACGGAGTAGGCAAGGAGTGTAATGGAGAAGAGAACGATTAGTTCTCGAACGTGAAGTGTATATCATGATGGATTTGGTTTCATTCGCTTGGTCCTCCTCTTCTGTACTTTAAAGAGTATTCTTTCTTTTCTTTCGAAAATCCGTCCCGCCCACCCCT
>AUXH01000287.1:0-23402 GCA_000482145.1 Strigomonas culicis | reverse complement strand
CGCAGAGGGCGGCCGCGGCGGCCCCCGTCGCTCTCCAGCGCGGGGCGCAAGGCGATGGCGTGGCGCGCGCGGGCGAGGGCGGCGACGTCGCGGGGGGAGGATGTGACGGACGACGTGGCGACCAGTGCGCTCATCCCGTTCCCGGAAGTCGAGTGGTCGTATCTGCCACCGCCCGCGTGGGGCGCAGGGCCCGAGACGCCGGCAAACATGGGATGTAGGAAGACGTTGGATGATGTTGTTTAGGTGTGTATGGGTGTTTAACGTCCCTGCCATAATGAAATGCTGTCAATTCTATATGTATTGTTCTTTTGTTGTTGTTGTTGTTGTTACAAAAAAAAAAGAGGAGGTATGCTGTCTCGTATTGTGTTTTGGGGTTCTTATCTGACCATAATATAATGCCCTTTGTGCTCTCTTTATTTCTCTTCATTCTTTTTTTTTTACTTTTTTCTTTTTCGGGGTAGTCCTTGCTTCTTTTACCAAAATACATTTTTTCTTTCGCTCTCCTATTCTGTACTTTGTACACCTTTTACAGATAAAATAAAAACGTATCTATATACCTTCCGTCCTTCTATTCACTCACTTTCATATTCTTTATTTAATATACATTGAACGATGTACCCTTCGTCCACCTCTCAGCATGTCTCTCTGTGCCCCTTGTCCAGGGAACCAGCCTGCCCTTTTTCAGACCACCAGAAACCCAACCATGTCCGAAAGACAGGGACAGGAGAAACGACCGTGGCCCAAAACAGTAGCCACTGGGACGGTCAGCATGCGAGCTGGGGCCACACATGTTCCTCTCCGTACGTGTGTCCGTCGCCCGCGCCGCGGGAGGTGGACGAAGACTTTAACAAGTGGACGCCGGTGACCACCTATGCGATGGAGTTGGTTCTGACATATACCGGCAGGCCCCCGCTCGCATTCAGCGCGGCCGACCCCAACGTCCGTGCGATAACAGAGCAGCAGGTGCAGGAACGGCGACCGCCACCGCCGTCGCAGCCGCCGCAGCCGTCTTTGTTCAACAAGGACATGACTGTCTTTTACTACAAAAACGGCATCGGTAGGCCGCCGGATAGACCTGTCCGTGTGGTCCATTTTTCGAGTGCGCAAGTGGTGGAGCGGCGGGCGCGCGCGGCAGGCCTGGCGGACCCGCGGCAGGAGCAGCGGGGGCGGCGACCGTACGCCGCGTGCGAGTTGGACGTCCGCGACGTGCGCGCGGTCGAGCTGTCCGTGTGGTGGCTGCAGATCGTGGGGGTGCGCGATCTGTGGCTCTCCGGGATGGAGACGCTCAGCCGTGAGGGTGTGCACCGCGTGCTGCACCAGCTGCTGACGACCGTCCCGCTGACGGCGAACGGCACGCCGCTGCCGGAAGTGTTGGAGGAGCTGCACGTCGTCGACGCGGCCGGCGAAGTCGCCGCGGCGGCACGGTCTTCCACGGACAGCGACGTCGCTCTCGCAGACCTCCGTCTTCTGGAGCCCCTGCAGCAGCTGCGGCACCTCAGCCTCGGCCAGTGCAGCAGCGTCGCGACGCTCGAGTCCCTGCGGTGGCTGTCGCAGCTGGAGTCGCTCTTTCTGTCCGGCTCCGCGATTCGGACGACGGCGCCGCTGGAGAGCTGCCCGCGGCTCCAGTACCTCGCGCTGCCGCACAGCCCCTTCCTGCGCGTGCTGGACGGCCTCCAGGCGCTGCGGGGGCTGCGCGTCGTCAATCTGAGCATGACGCTGGTGACCGATCTGCGGCCGCTGTGCGCGGCTGCCGCGCAGGCGCTCGAGGTGCTGCAGCTGTGTGGGTGCCGCGCGCTGCACCAGCTGCGCGGGCTCGAGGGGGCCCTGTACCTGCGTGAGGTCGGCCTGAGCGGCACGCGCGTACAGGACCCGCAGCCCCTCGCCCGCTGCCCCCGTCTGCAGATGCTCGCACTCGGCTCGTGCCCGCTGCTCCGCGAGCCGACCGCCGCGCTGCTGCGGGCGGTCGGCTCGACGCTGCGGGAGCTGACGCTCGCCGCCTCGCCGCTGACGGACCTCCGCGCGCTCGCCCCGTGCACCCATCTGCGCGTGCTCGACCTCAGTTACAGCCGACGGCTCGTGTCGCTCGAGGGCGTCGAGGCGCTGGTGCGACTGGAGGTGTTGCGGGTGAGCGACACGGACGTGCGCGATCTGCGGCCCCTCCTTGGCGGCGGCGGGCGGCCGCGGCAGCTGCGGGAGCTGCGCGTCAACGGCTGCCACGACCTGGATGCGCTCGCGGGGCTGGAGACGTCATCGGGGCTGACATGCCTCGACGCGAGCGACACCGCCGTGTCCAGCCTCGCTCCGCTGGAGCACTGCGCCGCCCTCACGCAGCTCGTGCTGAACGGCTGCGCACGGCTACCCTCCCTCGCCGGGCTGGAGCGCTGCGCCGCGCTCGAGGTGGTGGAGCTGATGCACGCGACGGCGCTGACGTCGGTGGACGCGCTGCGGGCGGCGGCACCGGCGCTGCGTGAGCTGACGCTGTGGGGCTGCCAGCGCCTGCGCCGCCTCCCCCCCGACTGCGGTGGCTTCCCGCGCCTGGAGCTGCTGAACCTGAACGAGACCGCGGTCGCGGACCTGGGCCCGCTGCGCCCGTCGCCGCGGCTGGCCCGGCTCTTCGTCAGCGTGTGCCCGCGGCTGTGCGACCTGCGGGGGGCCGGGCCGCTGCCCGCGCTGGAGGTGCTGAACCTGGAGGATACCCCCGTGCGGAGCCTCCTGCCGCTGCGGCGCTGCGCGCGGCTGCGTCAGCTCTTCTGTCGCCGCTGCCCTCTCCTGTCGCTGGACGGCGTCGGCGGCGCGCTGGAGGAGCTGGAGCTGCCGGAGGTGCGCACCACGGACCTGACGCCGCTGCAGCACTGCCAGCGGTTGCGGCGGCTCGACCTGCGGTGTGACAGCGCGGCGCCGCCCCGCGGGTTCGACGTGCTGCGGGGGCTGCCGGCACTGTGCACGCTCCTGCTGGCCCCGTGCGCGGCGGCGTGGGCCGCACACCGCAGCGGCCTCCAATTCGAGGTGGTCTATGCGGACCTGTCATCGGAAGAAGAGTACGAGGAGGGGTACGAGGAAGAGTACGAGGAAGAGTACGAGGATGATTATCCCAATAACGAAAACAAGAATGATGTACAGCAGCAGCAGCAGCAGCAGCAGCAGCAACATTTGGTTGGCGGCACCCTGATCGCCCAAGAAAGCTAACAGATTACAGCAGCAGCAACAACAACAATACGCACACAAAGGCACACGGAAAAAGGGAAAAGAAAAAAGTCTTATAGGAAGTAAAAAAAAAAAACAGAGAAACTGAAATGAATAAGCAAATAATCTTCGGTTTTTCTTTTTTCTTCTTTTATTTCCTTTCTCTTTTTTTTTCTTTTTTATTCTACAGCATTTCAGTTCTTTTGTTATTGTTGTTGTTCTGTTTTTTTTTTCTAGTGTAGACGATCAGAATAACCATCTGAATTCATTTTTTTTTTTTGTTAGCTAGCGGAGAAAAAGGAATTACGGAGTAAGCAAGGAGTGTAATAAAGAAGAGAACGATTAGTTCTCGATCGTGATGTGTACATCATGATAAAAGAGTTTGCTCACTCGCTTGGTCCTCCTCTTCTGTACTTTAAAGAGTGTTCTTTCTTTCGAAAATCCATCCCACTCACCCCTGCAACCTGCCGCGACAGGAATCCTTGGATTTGAGGAGATAAAGGATCTCTTTCTCGCACATTGCATGAGGTACTGATTAGCAAAATAATTCATGGTAAACTTGATACGGAAAACATAAGAAAAATAACAATTGGGTAGTTTAATATATTCTATCGCTTGTGATGTATCAATCATGAAAACACTCACGCGGAATGAAATTTACTGTTCTCTCTTTAATTTTTATTTTTCATTATTATCAATTGAAATGCACGTATTTATAGAGGAGTATTGTGGTTTCTACCTTTTCATTTTATTTAATCATACAAATATCAAAAGGACTGTGGCGAAGAAGGAAACATGTAGGTTTGTCGTACCATACGTTACTATTACTGTCTGTGTGCGGTTTATCGTTATTCATGCACTTCTCTTCCTCTCTTTCTCGTTTGTGTTTTAAGTACCTCTCTTTAATAGTTGCATTGCATATAAAATGGAAGAGAACAAAAAAAAAAGATGAGTGAAAAGAATGCTGCTGTATGAGGACGACCATAAAGAGGGGATTACTGAATGCGGCACCTACATGCTGATGCAACGGCACTCGCCTCTTTGCCTCCTCGTGGCCGCACCCGCACCGATCGCCGCCCAAGTTTTTTTGACGGACGTACGGGATTGTTCTCTCTTGTTTGTTTTTCCCTTTTTTTTTCTTACCCACACTTCCATCAAAGCGATAGGAAACAGCCGTGTTGAGCTACATCCACATACCGCTTCAGCTTCCCTCTCTCGTACTATATAAACGGTGTGCGGTCTGCTCCGTCTTTCAAGGATCATCGACAGGCACACACCCAAATCATATGAGTGTGTGCCCAGGTCATATACTTCCCAGCGGAAGGCGAGGCGTGCCTCCCACGCGAGCGCCACGATGCCTGGGCGCTACCCCCCTACGCGCTCCCGTAGGCGGCGATCCGCCATCTGTGTAGCGATCCATTTCGATTCATCAGCGCACCTACACGAACGCGCCTCCCTCGCTGCGTTCACAGCGATTGCATACTGCACCACCACCCTCTTTTCACACCCTCCGTGAGCCCATCTCCTGCACCTTTCTTTTTTTTCTATTTCTGACACGTCGACGTGTATGTGCACCGCACGTCATCGCTCTCTCTCTCTCTCTCTCTCTCGTCCACCGGCCGTCCATCCTCTGTCGTTTTAGTGCTAGCCGTTGCCCCCCTCCCCACCACCCACCCCCTCTTACCTCCTACGCCGCGCTACCCTGTCTGTGCGCGCCATGGCCCCCAGCAGCGTTGTGGCAGACACTCGACCGCACCGCTTCCGCCGCCACCCCACGCAGTTCGTGTGCTGCCTCTACGGTGGCGTGGCGCTGCTTTTCGCGACGCTGATACTTAGTTTTCTTTTCCTGGCCGCCGCTGACTTGGATGAATTAGTCATAATGTTTATAACTATACTCTACTTTTTTCCGCTGATAATGATCTGGCTTTTCGGGCGACTCCTGTCGCCGATGCCTAGGTCTTCGGAGCACCTGCTTATCGGCGGCTCCACGGCGGAGGTCCACGCGAGCCTACAGCAACCGCTCCACGCGCAGGACGCCCAATGGGGGAGACCTTTAATATGGGTCTTCTGTACTTCATACTGTGTCACTCTTGGAGTTGGGCCGCTTCTCTGTCTCTGCATTGACACTATGCCGGAGAGTGGCACAGCGGCGTGGCTGTTCGCCGCCATGGCAGCCACGGTCGTGCTGGCGGCGGCGCTGCTGGGGCGGGCGGTGTGGCTGACCGGGGGTGCCACAGCCCCATCCGCACACCCGCCGGCCGACAGCGCGACCGTCGAGGTGGCGGTGGTGGCGCCGCCCGCCCAGTAGCCGCCGCCACGCGCACGGCGGCGCCCCGCCGCCCCTTTGCTTATGCTATTCGCCTTTTCGCAGTTTTTATATTAGGAATGTCATTCGACTGTATTTCTCTGTTCTTCGCTCTTCAAAACGGTGTGACTTTCCCGTCACCGCGCACCGCGCTCTCCACTGTCCGGGGGGCTGGTGTGCACGCCGGTCGTCCGTCGGCGCGGCGGCGCGCTGCCCCCCGCGGCCTCTCCGCTCCGCGCGGCCCCGTCAGTCTCTGCACCGCACGTCATCGCTCTCTCTCTCTCTCTCTCTCTCTCTGTGTTTTTCTCTGTTTCTCTCTTTGTTTTCCTCGTTGCTGGCGTTGGTCTTGCTTGCGTGTGTATGGACGTTGTGTCTTTCACGAACGACGGTAACGCCGTAGAGAAGCAAAGAAGAAAAAAGATTGTTTTGGTTATCACAGTTTTGTTGTAGTACTTCTCTTGAAGTTTTTTTGTTTTTGTGTGTGTTCAGTATATATATATTTGCTTTTTGTTTTTGTTTTTCCTTCTTTTTTGTACGTGTCTTTGTGTGGTTCTTTGTATAATACGTGGTCGATCGAAGACAAAAGGGAAGTAAATTTGTTTATATATATATATATATATTAGTGACATTTTTTTTATTCTTAGTCGTCATGTTGGATCGTACAGCTCAGCTAGGTACTTCCTCTCGTGTCTCACCGGTACTGTCGTTACGGAAAGGCAGTCTTAATAGTTGTGCGGACCTACCCAGCTCGCGTGCGTCGCCGTCGTCCATTGTGCCGACTGGCAGCTTGAGAGACAGTCGGCGTGCAGACCGCCGGACGACGGGCACGCAGCGGCAGCTGACGCCAGGCGCGGCGGAGGGCTGTGCACAAGGCAACGATGGTAGTGATCCTAATCCCAGTGGTACCTTTTTGCAGCTGCAAGCATGTACCAGTCTGCAGTCAGAGCATCACGCAGTGCGGCCCGCGTCCCTCCCAACCGCCTCGTCCAGCAACATCTATGAGGAGGAGGGGGGGAGGGAGGATCACCATAGCCATCATGATACGCGCCTAGGAGCAGGGGTGGAGGATCATCGCAGCCTCAACAGCTCCAGTGACGCGGAGAGGATGAAGGCGACCGCGGATTCCAGTCTCTTTCAGAGCCCATCGTCGCCAATTTTTGCGCTTTCCACCTTCTCATTTGTCACATCTCAGCACATTGGGTCCCACACGCACGCGCACCAACATAATGAAGAAGAAGAAAGAGGGAACAAAAAAGGAGATGTGCCGGGGCTGCATCTCAACCCTTCCGCGATCTGCCCTGCGGCGAGCGGCGACGACCCACGCAACGGCGGCAACAGCAGCATGAACAGCTGCCATCCTAACCACGTCGGTGGGTGTATCCTCACGAAGCAACCGACGCAGCAGTGGGACTTGCAGAGCCCCGGCTTCTTGTCCAACACCAATGTACCAGGTACCACAGCCGCAGTCGCCACCATCGCCCACCATCCCAGTAGTCATCCTGTGAGCCATCATACCACGATGAATCCCAATGAGGGCATGCGTCCGATGACGAGCGCCTTAGATTCCGCATCATCTCTTGGCGGCTTCTTTCTGCGGAGCGATGACCACCCATGCACGGTGCAGCGCTCCGGGCCCATCAGTGGCTCCGCCTCGCTGGATGCGGTAGCCGTGGATGACGTGCGAACCGCCACAGAGCCGCCCATCGCCGCGATGCCGCGCCCTCTGCGGGGGCCCGCGCTGCCAGGTCTCACCGATGTGTACGCGCCGTACATCCTTCATCCGCACGCGCGCCAGCAGCGGCAGCGGCAGCGGCAGGCGCCGCCCGACGCGGAGCGACTCGCGTCACGCGCCCCCTCGCCGCTGCCGCAGCCGCCCTCGACCACCGCCGTCGACGCGGCGGCGGGGTGCACGTCGCCGGCGAGCGACCACTCCTACTACTGGGCGTGCGTGACCGGCACGCCGACCTCCGCCGAGCACAGCTACGTGGGCTCCTCCCTCGGCGAGCTGCCCGCCGCGGCGGACGCGGTGGACGGCGTGGCAGGCGCCGCGTGCGATGGGGCGGTCTGTCATCACTACCATCGTCACCCCTTGCTGCTTCCGGTTGGCAGGGTGCTCGCCACGACAGGTCTCTGGGCGTCCGCATCCGGGTCGGTGCGTGGCAGCCGTAACCACAACAACGATGAAGATTATCCTCAGCAGCAGCATGAGGTCGACCAAAAGGAGCCGCACCAGAAGGGGACTTTTTTGTGCTATCGGAATGCGTGGAATGGTCGGACCTATGGCCGTTACTTGGTGAAGCACCACTGCAGGCGCCCACCGCCCGGCGCGCCATCCCCGTCGCCGTCGCCGCCGTCCTCGGCATCCGCTCGGTCGCTGCGTCTGTCGCCGGGCGCGCGCGAAATTGAGACCTTGTTGTACTTCACCGACTTAGATGAGAAGGGGCTGCAGCTGCTGTCCAAGAAGCTGGAGCGGCTGTACCACCGCAGGCACCAGCCGCGGCCGCGCCACAGTCGGCACACAACCGAGGCGCTGACGACAACAAGGCGGATGGAGGCGGCGCTGCCCGCTGCTGACACACACGCGGATGCCCGCCCGCCACGCACGCTGGCGGACTCCGTTTTGTTGATGAGGGGTCCCTCCGAATGGCGCCTGGCGGAGGCCCCGGCAGGCGCCGGCACACCGACGGCCGATGAGGGTCTCTCCGTTGAGACGCCGGCCTCGAGCGCCTCGCCGATCGACGCGCTTTTCGACATTGTAGATGGGCAGTGCTTTCCGGACAGCGAGCCCTTCCGCGGCGGGTTCCACCTCTCCGACTACTACGTGGCCTGTCCGGTCTGCGCCACGGAGCAGGCCGCCGCCGCGCGCCGCGCGCGGCGACAGCACCGGCACGCGGCGCGAGCGGAGCGGCGGCGGCGCCGCCGGTCGCAGGAGGGGGGGAGCGCCCCCGCGGCGGAAGGCGGCACGCGCGTCACCCATACGGATCGGAAAAAGCAGATGACGACGAAGAAGCGCACCCATCCCCGCCATCGTTTAATCGCCTCCTCCTTCTCTTTCAAGTCCACGACGACAGCCACCACACTCTCCTGTTCGGGTAACAGCGCCTCCTCGCGGCGGGGAGCGGCCGACTGGGAGGGGGGTGAGGAAGGGGTCGAGGCATTTTCCTTCTTCTTTTCTCCCGACGCCTCGCTTCTGTCAGAGGATGGTGCCCGTCGGAAGCGGGGTGGTGCGAGGATCTACCGACTCGCGGTGCTGCCCGCTTCTGTGGCGGCCGACGACGGACACCGAACGCCGCGCTGCGGCGGGCGCGCCGCGAGCGCACCCGTGCGGTGCCGCGCGACGGCGCGGGGGGCGGGGGGGGGCGCGGCGGCGCCCGCGAGAAGCGCCTCCGTCCCGGCCCTCGCGCGGTGGCAGCGGTACTACTGCGTCGTCTCACGCCACCAGTGCCGCCGCGCGAGCACGGCGACGGGCGGCGCCGCGGATGCGGATGGCGATGCAGCGGACGCCGCCTCGCAGTGGTACTACGTGCCGTCCGCCTCGGCCTCGCTGCTGCTCTCGTCGCCGTCGACCGACCGCACGACCAGCGTCTCCGCGTCCGCGTCGTCCGACGCGGTGGCGCCCGGCGCGGCGGCGGCCAACCGGATCGGCGACGCGCTCCTGTGCCTGCAGCTGGAGAGCGGCCAGACGCGGTACATCGACATGCGCACGGCGAGGGGCGCCGACCGCCTCCTCGGCGATGCCCTGCTGCTGCAGGCGAAGCAGAAGGCGGCGGCCCCTCCCCCGCCGGCGCCGCGGAGGCGGCAGCGGAAAAGGGAGAGGGCGGAGCGTGCGCGCGAGAGGCGCTTCATGGCGATCTTCTGCCGCCACGTCCTGCGGACCCTCCGCGGCGAGTGGCGGCCGCGCGCGAGCGAACCGACGCAGCCGGCGGCCTCGCTGCGCCGCCTCCTCCGGCAGCAGGCGGCGGCGGCCGGCCGCCGCCACCACCGCGGCGCGACGCCGCGGAGCAGCCCGCGGCCGGCCGTGCGGTCGGCGCTGCCGCTGCCGCTGCGCCGCCGCCGCCGTCGATCCACATCGCAGCCCGCGGCGGAGAGCGGCGGCGGCGCGGCGGCGGTGGCGCCGCTCTTCTTCGCGTCGCCGACGTTTGCGAACCGCAGCGCGCACCTCAGCAGCCTGCGCGACGACCCCAGCCTCGCGGCGACCGTGCTCTCGTCCACCGCCTCGCTTCAGCCCTTCTATCTCTCACCCCGCCGGCGTGCGGCGTCGCCGCCGCCCGACCGGAAGCCCCACCACAGCCCGTCCGTCTCGTCGCTGCCGTCTGGGGCGGAGCCGCCGCACCAGGCGCTCGCGCGCCGGCGCAGCCTGGGCGGCGCGGCGCCGGCGAACGCGCGGCGTGTCGTCGCCGTGCCGCCCTTCCCGCCGGGCGCGCGACAGCGGCTGCAGCACTCGCTGTCGCAGAGCAGCCTCCCGCCGGCGAGTGCCGGCGGGCCGCCGCGGGCCGCCACGCCCGACGCGCACAGCAGCGTCGCATCGATGGAGACCCTGAAGAGCGCGGCGAGCCTCCTCAGCCTCTCCGACCTGCAGCCGCACGCAGGCGCCGGCAACGGGGGCCCCAATCAGAAGCCGAATCCGGATAATCATAAAGAGGATAATAATAATAATGATGATAATAATAATAATAATAATAATAATAATACCGCGACGCAGCGCACGCCGTGTTTGTTAGCGTTTCCGTTCACAGCCGGCGCGGCGGCGATGGTGCCCCAGACCGACCCCACCTCCTTGTACCAGCCCCACTTCAACGATAACAACAACAACAACAACAATAGTTACACTACCATGTACAGCAACGGTGGAAGCTTCATCCTGTCGCCGCCCATGACGGCGTCGTCGCTCTATGTGGCGGTACCGACAGCGACCGCCGCGATGGTGCCCCATCAGCCGCAGCCGCCGCAGCACCAGTCGCAAGTGAATCGGGACAGCACGAACGATTCCAAGAACTCGCCCTCCCTGCACTCCTCCGCGAAATTGTTTGCGGTCCCGCCAACGCAAACAAATAATATGCATCCGCACGCGTTTAACAACAACAACAATAATAACAATAATAATAATAATAATAATAATAATGGGAGGAGCCTGTCCCGTCACTCTTCCAGCTTCTACCCGTACTATCGCATGGCCTCCCCCCTGCCCCCGCCGCCGCTGCAGCCCTACGCGCACTTGGGAGGGGATACCGAGCATGGGGGCCAGCTCAGCACCGAGTATGCGAGCGCGTCGGATCTAGCGTCGCTGTATCTCATCCACAAAAACGCCAGCAATGTGCAGCAGGTGCTCACCTCCAGGAAGAGGTTTGCCGCTGCCGCTGTCGCTGTCGCGTCGCCTCGGTCTGCCTCGGCCCTGCAACGGCACACCGCTAAAACGCAGACCCCAGAAACCATATCCACTCCCATTGAACGGTCCATGGATCATAATAACAGCAGTCGCGTGGTGATACTCTCGGCGCCCCCGACAGCCTACGTCAAACTCCATCCATCCAAGGCCTCGAGCAATAATAATAACAATACGAATGATCATCATCATACAGAGGAGGAGGCAGAAAGAGATATGGATAGTTTATTCGTCCTTCGACGGTATCCGTCGCAGTCGCTCATGCGGTCTCAAAAGAACAATTCGCACTATGGCAGCCAACCGGCGGCGGCGGCGGCGAGCGCACACCTCCATATGCGTACCGTGACGCAAGAGATGGCCATGAACACTGCCATTTCAGAGTACCCTGCCGATTATTTTTTTTCCGCCACAGACAACAACAACCACAACAACAATACTAATAAGTATTATCATAATTGTAATGTCGAAAAGGCAGATCCGAGCGCCGTGGCGGAGTCCGACGCGGTACAAACCCACCCGAAGAAGAAGTGGGAGGTGCGGCGCCGCGACAGCCGCCTCGCCGCGCTGCTGCAAACGTCGCCGCCGCCGCCGCTGAGCCTCAACACACAGCGGCTGCAGTACCTGCAGCAGCACATCGCGGCGGGCAGCACGCGCGCCACAACAGGCGACCCGACGCCGGCAGGCAGCATGACACCGTCCTCCTCCTCCAGCGTCTCCACCTCGTCCTTTGGTGTGTCGCCGGTGCTTCCGCGTCGAGCATCACCAAGCCCTGCCGTGGATCGGATACCACCGCCGCCGCATCGCGCGGCGACGCCAAACGAATGCGCGGTGCCGGGGCAGCAGCAGCCGGCGCCTGCCGCCGTGCCGGAGCACCCAAAGTGCCAGATGCGGAGCATCGCACGGCAACTGCATCTTGATGAAGAATAAATAGAACATATATGTATATTCGTTTGTTCGTTTGCTTTTAACTAACACAGTTTCCCTTTTTTTTTTTACAATTCTATTTCTACATGTATTCATATTTTCGTATTTCTCTTGTTTGCTTTGTTTTTTTTTTTTTCTGTACGATTACTGTTCCATCTTCGTTGTTATTGTATTATACTTCTTTTTGTTTAGTTGTTGTTTTTTTTAACTCAAAAAAAAAAAAAATAGAAAAAAACAGCAATAGTTTATCATGTTATTAGTGATAACAAATAACTACAAAAAAATGCAATGGATCGTTTTTTTTTCTTTGTGATGATATGTTCGTTTTTTTTTTTTTTGATGATTACTCTCTTTCTTTTGCGTGAGCATGATTGATTATTTCCAGCAACACAAAAACAAATCCTATAAATATATGTATGAGTGCATGAGGTGTATTCTTGTTCTTCGTTTTGACTACTTCACTTTGCTTTCTTTTTTTTTTACTTTTATTATCAAATCTCTGTACTATTCTCATTATGATCCTTTTTTTATATATAATCTTTACATATATATATATATATTTATATACATATACATATACATTTATATGTTAGAATATGTTAGAAGAACACACACAAAAAAAAAACTATGTTGGGCTTTTTAAAATGTAAACTAAAACAATTTGGAGTATAGATGTTACCGTAAGTAATAAACACCCTCGCCTTTTGTTGATTTGTTTTGTTTGTTTGTTGCCTTTCATTTGATTAGTACGCTTCCCACTATCTCACTCTCGTTCGTACACTCACTATAGTTTTTTTCAGTTCTTCTTTTTTTGTTGTTCTGTTTATAGTTCAAATACAACACGTTAGATCTATTTATTATTGTTCTTATCATAAAAGTAGTATATATATAAATCAAGATAAACTAAAACACACAAAAAAAAAAAAGAGATGCTGCCTCACGTCTCTCCAAACCCCAAACCAGAAGATAACAATAATAATAATAACAATAATAATAATAACGATGTTACGGCGGTGCTCCAGAATGCACTGAACTTGGCAAAGCAAAAACAGCAACAACAGCAGCAGCAGCAACAACAACAACAATCTAAACAAGTGAACTTGTCACCGCAGCAGCTGGAGCAACTGCAGCGGCTACAGCAGCAGGCGTCCAGTCAGGCAAACCCCGGTGCGACTCCCAACGAACAGATGATTTGGTACGTTTTACAGCAGCAGAAGCAGCAGCAGCAACAACAACAGCAGCAGCAACAACAACAACAACAACAACAACAACAGTCCAACATGAATCCAAACGCCAATGCGAACGCGGGTCGGCCGAATAATCAAGCCACGATGCAGATGCAAGTTGCACTCTATCACCAGTACCTACAGCAGCAGCTGCAGAAGGTGCTGGTGCAGCAGCAGCAGCAGCAGCTCCAGCAGGGTGCGAATGGCGGCGCCAACGCCGCCCTACCGCAGCTTCAGCAGGAGCAGCAACGGCTGACGGAGGAGCTCAAAAAGCTGCAGCTCTATGTCTCGTCCCCACAGCCGCAGCAAGATGGCGGAGAAAACAAGGGCATGCAAAACAACATGGCCGCCGCCGTCGCCGCGGCGGCGAACAATAACAACTTCCAGGCCTATATGATGAACGTGAACCCCAGTATGGCGGCTGCCGCCGCGGCAGCCGCAGCAGCTGGAAACAATGCGAACAACAGTAATAATAATAACAATACCAACGTACAGCAAATGCAGCTGCGGCTGCAGCAGCAGCAACAGCAGCAACAGCTTCAGCAAAGCTTAATCAACCTGATACAGCAGCAGCAGCAGAACAGTGCGAACCCAGCAAACAACCCACAGATGAATGCCAATTTGGCTACGCTCCTCATCAATCAGATCAATAATAACAATCAGAATAATAATAATAATGCGAACATGATGTACAATAACGCCAATAATCAAAATAATAATAATAATCAAAATAACAACAACAACCAGGCCATGCTGGCACGGCAACAGATGCTGCAGCAGCAGATGCAGCAGCTCCAGTACCAACAACAGATACAGCAATATCAACAGATGCAACAGAAGCAACAACAACAACAGCAGCAGCAGCAACAACAACAGATGATGATGTCTCCAAACGCGAACGCTAATAATCAAAATAATGCCAATGCGAATGCGGCGGCCGCTGCGGCTGCAGCCGCGGCAACCGCCGCCGCCGATGCGAGTCACAAAACACCGCAGGCGGCGACGACGGGAAGCGCAGGGGTCTCCTCCAGCATCTTGGAGGTGCAGGACGAGTACGGGCTGGCCGCGCTGATGAAAGTGCTGATGCCGCCGCCTGCGATGACGGCGCCGCCCGTCCACACGAGCAGCGCGGTTGATCCGGCGACCGGCCGCAGCCCGCAGGATCGTGCGCATGACCAGAGCAACTTCCTGTACATCGCACGCGGTTTCGAATTCCAGATGCTGGGGCTGCAGGTGGCAAACCAGGACCTGCTGTACCCCACCGTCAGCACGCTCTTCCTGGACGAGCACGACCATTATGTGCTGCCGGAGTACAAGCTGCCGGAATCCTACAAGAAACCAAAGCCCAAGACACTTTCACTCAAGAGCTTCCACTTCTTCAGTGAAGACACGCTCTTCTACATTTTTTACAGCATGCCTCGCGACGTGCTGCACCTGGCCGCGGCCTGCACACTCTGCGACCGCGGCTGGCGCTACGACACGCGCCGGCAGCAGTGGTTCCGTTACATGGCATCGAGCGCGGGCGGCAACAACAATGCCTCCGTCAACCCGATGCCGAAGATCATGTCGGACCATGAGGGGCAGGGCCCGGCCTACGTAGACAAGTTCACCGTGTTTGTGCCCAAGCAGTGGAAGATAGAGACGACCCCCGAGAAGCATGTCATCTTCAAGAAGGACATCCAAGAGGTGGATCAACTCCAGAACGCGATGGAGAGCGTCGCGCGGCAGAAGCATCAGAAACAGATGGAAACGCAGGCTGCCGCCGCTGCCGCCGCCGCCGCAGCAGCAGCAGCAGCGGCCGAGGGCAAGAAATAGCTGGAGGACCGGCACCGGGACATCCTATAATCATTTGTAGTTTATAGAAGGATACTTAAAAAAAAAAAAAGGAATCAAAGGGAGAGGGGAGGAAAGAATGTATCGACTGTTGGTGTTGTTATTGCTTCTGTTTATTACGATCATTATCATTATTTACCTTTTTGCTGTTCTTTTTTTTGTGTGTGGTGGTGGTGGTTCGTTTGTTTGTTTGCCCCGTTCTATTATTATCTATCCTTCGAATCTCCGTGATGGATGCTGGTTATATACACATTTATATATATCAGACACACTTTCTGAGTATACGCGGTCAAGCGGAATGAAAACCTGTATCAACCTTGGTTTAAAAAAAAAACTCATTGAAAAAGGCCTTCTTTTTTTTATTACTTTCATTTCTCTTTAGCTCGTTTTGTATTTAGTGTAATTGTTTTTTTTTTCTTTTTCTGTCTCATGGCCGACTGGCTGTTTCTTATACATATTTATTATTATTATGTTTCCTTTTTTTTACTATTATTACTTCATATAGAATTATAATAACATTAATAATAATAAACTAAAAAATAAACTAAAAAAAAAGTATTTCTTTTCTTTTTAAGAACGTGACTGAGCCCGCTGACGCAGCAAAAGAACAAGAGAAAAAAAAACGTGTGTTGTGGTGTTTTATTATTATTACTTCTGTGATCCTTATGGTCGATCCCGTCTTGTCGCTCCCTTCTCTCTCCTCTCTAGTAGTCTCTTGCTTTGTTCATCTCTCTCTCTCTCTCTCTTTCCTTCTCGCTCCCTCTCAGCAGCATGGTGGTTTCTCTGATCGGTCCTGCGCAGCACCCCTACGTACAGCGCGTGCTGCTGGTGGCAGCCTACGCGGGGGTCTCACTGAAGCTGGTGAACCTCACTGCCGACGACATCCACGCGCTCGCACAGGAGGCGAGCGCGTCCGACACGGCCAGCGCGAACTCGCCGACCGGCGCGGCGCGGAGGCGGCTGGGCGCGGCGCCGCCGCCGCCGCTGACGCGCGCGGACCTGCTGCGGTTGAACTGCTGTCCGCTGCTGACCTTCCCTATCCTCAAGACGGACGAGGGATACATGTTCGACTACGGGAGCATCATCCGTTACCTGTGCCGCGTGGAGGTGCAGCTGAACGCGCTGGAGCGCCTGAGTGAGAGCCCCGGCGCCGGCCAGCGCGCGCCGTCGCCGGGCGGCAGCGACGGGAAGAAGAAGTATCCCCACCCCCAGTACCCGGTGCTCTACGCCATGTACGGCCACACACTCGCCGAGAGCGCGCTCGTCGACAGCTGGATCGACTACGCCGCGACGCGCCTTGACTTCTACTTCTCCGATGTCCACCAGCCGCAGCACCGGAAGAACCACCTCCGCGACGGCGGCGACCCCGCCACCGCGGCCGCGGAGCGCGAGGCGCTGCTCGCCGCGCTGGAGGGCGTCGAGCTGCGCCTCGCCACGATCCGAGACGGGCGGCTCTCTGCCCTCCGCGCCGCCACCATCGCCGCCGCGTCCGCCGATACGAACACGACGAATGCAACCCACACGAACAACAATGGTGGGATGGCAGACGCGGCGACCGCGGCGCTCAACGACTACGATGAGTTCCTCGAGGACCTTCAGACGCTGTCGTCCGCGCGGGCGGGCGGGCGGCTGCCGTCCGTGTACAACGTCGCAGGCACCATCAAACAGCGCTTCAACCAGCTGAGCGCAGACCACGAGGCGGCGCCATCCTCCTCCGCCAATGATAACAACCATAATAACACCAACAACGTGAGTACGCCGAAGCGGTCGACGCAGCCTCTCGTGACCTCCGCCACAGGGCTGACGCCGCGCGCCTCCGCCCGATACCCACTCATCGGCGCGGCCGCCGGCGGCGGCGGCAGCGGCGGCGCGGCCGCCCTCCAGTTCCTTAAGAGTTTGAAGAAGGATCTCTACTTCCTGGTGGGAGAGAGCCTCACGGCGGCCGATCTGACAGTCGCGATGGCGCTCTACCTCATCTTCCAGCCCGGCCACGGCGGAGGGGAAGCGTTTCTGCAGTTTGATGCCGCGGAGAGCCTCAGTCGCGACGACTTGGCACTGTACCCGTACTGCGTGGACTATTACAAGAACATACTCAGCCTCCCTGTTGCAAGCGATATCCGCCGGGCGCTCGGCATAACGCTATGAGAGAGTGATACTATATATGCTAGATTTTTTTTTCGCTTCAGCTATTATTATAAATGGTTGTGCATTGTTTTGTGTGTGATTGTTTGTTTCTTAGATTTACATGTGCATATGTATGGGTGTGCGTTTTATTATTTATTATATTATTATTATTTTCGTTCTTCTCTTTCTGTTTTTGCTCTTTAGCATACTCGCTGTCAGAAAGAAAAAAATGTTTTGAACTGTTTCTTTTAGAATCAAAAAAAAAGAATGAAAAATGAAAAATGATAAATAGTAAATAAATAAGCACGTCCATTTATACATACACAATACATCGTTATTTTCTTTTTTATCGTTTTTTTTTTTGCAGTTGTTATTTGTTTTTGTTGTTGTTGTTGATGGTGGTGGTGGTGGTGGTGACCATTTGTGAGTCTATCTAATTGTCTGGACTTCCTCTTGATGCCCAGTATTTTTGTTGTCGTTGTTGTTTGTTTACACTCCTTTTTTTTTTATCGTTAAGAAGAGACACGTAATTATTATTATTATCGGAAATACAATTACCGTAGTATTATCACTATGCAATGTACATTTAAAAAAAAAAACATGCAGACGTCTGAACAGTCTCTCTCTCTGCAATCTTCTGTTTCATTCTTCCTTTCCCCCCCCCCTCTTTGAATGCTGACACACGCCCTCCATCAAAAGAAACAAGAAACCCAATATATATATATAAGATAGAGAGAGAGAGAGAGAGAGAATAGGGTATAGAGTATGAGTGCGACGACGGAGGCAGGCGCACTGAACAGCCTCTACCTCTACAATCATGTCCAGCACATCCGTAAGCAGCACTTTGCCACACAGCAGCGGCGGCTGCGGCGCGCGCTGCAGCTCTCCGCGGCGCTTGGCGCCTGCACTGTGGGCGGGACCGGCTATGCCTTCTACGTCCTCCACACAAAGCTGAACCGCGTCTGGCGGATCCGGCACCCGCAGCGCGTCCGTCGCTACGCCATGGCGCAGCGCGGCGGCGTGGCCGCCGTCTTTTTTTTGTTCGTGCTCATCGCCAGTCCCTATACCTTCCCCGAGCCGCCGCTGGCGGCGGCGACCGGCGGCGGCGGCTGGTATGCGGCGCTGCACGCCCATCTGCTGGGCTACGTCGGGCTGATGCAGCGGCGTGCGGACGTGGCCGCGCGGGCGCGCGCCCTGGACGGGCTGGCGGTGGGGCTGCTGCTGCTGCTGCAGAACTTCAGCACCGTCTACGTGGCGGAGCGGCAGGGGCGGCGGCAGGCACCCGCCAATTGCAACCCCGAGCTGGCGCAGCGCGCGTACGACAAGGTCGTGTTCTACGACACACCGCCGCGGCGCGACGGCGCGGACCTGGCCGCGCAGCAGCAGCCCGCGCCGAGCAGGATGCTGGAGGCGCTGTCCGTGGCTGATGCGGCACCCGTTGTTGTGCTGGATGTGCGCAGCAGCAGCAGCCCGAGCGCGCACGCCGTGGAGACAGCCGCCGCGCTGTGCCATGACATGCTATCGGTTATGGAGCGGCGCGTCCGCGAGTTTGTCTAAAGAGGTTGGACCTCCATTTAAAAAAAAAGGAGTAAGAATAGGATCTACACTTTTCACATACATGTTGTTGTTATTTGTTTGTTTGTTTGTTTCCTATTGCACTTATCGATATTCATAAAAAAAAACCGCATTCCTCTCCTTCATGCACATAATCATTGTTGAGTATATGTTGTATTATTTTTTTTTTTACATCGCTCTTCCTTCTCCCTTTCTTTCTTTTTCTTCTCAAAGACAGTATAATAAAAATTGTTTATTAGAAAAAAAAACTAAACTTAACTCAATTAAAAAGAAAAGCTGTATATAAAATAACGTAAATAAAAACACTTGTATTACTCAATAATATACATCAATTTGTTTCTCGCGGCACTTTACGTGACCCATCGGAAACTATCGTTTATTTATTTATTTATTTTGTTTTATTCTTCTTTCAGTTGATTGTAGAGTTTAGTCTAACGAACATTATTATTATTATTATTATTATTGTTACTGCACGAAAGATATCACATCAAGTCGATATTTCTTTTTTTTTTCTATTTTTGTATTTCAGTATAGTTCTTTGTAATCCTATTTTGATTATTTGTTTATCTTTTTTTTATTGATTTCTTTTTTTTTCTTTACCATTCTGTGTAAGAAAGAAAAAAAAAAAAGAATTAAAAAAAAAGATGCAAGCCACCGCGGTCAGCAGAGAGGAAGAGGATGATATCTTACTGATGAACTTACTGTCTAAGGTGCAGCAAACGCTGATGGAAGACCATAACACACCCAAGCAGTCTAACACCGAACAACCGCCCTACCACTCAAACGTCTTCTCCTGTGCCACCCCCACGCTGATGACCACCACAACCACAACAACAACGAATAATAATAATAATAATAATAATAATAATAATGAGAACTCCGCGCTGGGCTATGCCACCTCCACCCACACGACGCCGGCCAACTTTATGTTGCAGCGGGACGAGGACCCGAACAGTCCCCACCATCTACCGCTGCAGAAGCAGCACCTGGATGCCTTTGCGAATTGTTTCTTCGATGGCATTGACAAGGAGATGCTGGCGGCCATCGTCACGAGTGATGAGGCAGAACGACCGAGTAATAATAATAATAAGGTAGGAAAGTACACGCTGTCGTCGACTATTGTCAACACGGCAGCGACACCGTCGGCCGATGCGCAGCAACAATCGCAGCAGCAGCAACAGTCAACTCCTTTTCTCACACAGCAGCACTATCAGAATAATAATAATAATAATAATAATAATAATAAGATAAAGGAAGATCTATTCTCCGTCTCTCCCACCCACCTCCAACAGTATAACAACCAAGCGAACCTTAATAATAATAACACTAATAATGGGTATCAGCAGCATAATCTCCGTTTCAACATAAATGCGTTTCAGCAGCAGCAGGAAGAGCTCAGTCACACCCATAACTCGACAACAAATGTCTTCTACTCTCATCATACATCGCCGTGCAATCCGACAAGTAATCCGTACACGAATGGGACGCCGAAAACGATTTCCAAAAATGGGTTCTTTCTTCAGCAACAGCAACAGCAACAACCACAGCACACTAATAATAATTATTACCACACGCCGACGCAAAAGCTGTCCTTTAACTCACTAACGGTTTCACCTGTGAACAATAATAATAATAACAATCAGAATAATAATCAGAATAACTTTATGCTCTCTTCCATCGCCAACATGGTTCCTTCCTCATTGACGATGAATAATAATAATAATGGATCCCCCATCCCTAAAGCCTACGACCGATCACTGGTCCGTGCCACAAACGCTACCACGGCAACGCCTCCCCACTCACAGCAGCATCCGAATCATCATCATCACAGCACGAATAACTTTTATAATAATAATAATAATAATAATAATCAGAATACTAATGTGCATACCCCTTTCCGCCCCATTGTGTCCAATGGAGCAACTCCGTCGCGTACCTCACCGGCGGCCGGCCATCACCATTCCTACGCAAACAATAATGCAAACACCAACAACAACAATAACAGTAAAAATAATAATCAGAATCAGAATCAGAATCAGAATAATACTAATAATAATAATGTGAACCGTGCCAGCCCCGCGGCGGTGTTGGCTACGCTGCACCTGTTACGCGATGAAATACGGCTGTCGGTCGACGCGCACTTTTTGTTGACGCCGCCGGTGCCGCTGCGGCAGCTCGCCATGAAGGACAAGGCAAAGCGGTTTGCGGACTGGATGGCCGCCGTCAGCATCACCAGCGACGATGCTACTACAACTAACAACAATAACAATAACAATAATAATAATAACACGTACGCGGTGTTGAAGAAGCAGATGCTCTCCATGGCGCGCGACCAGCAGGGGTGTCGCGTGCTGCAGGCGGTCCTGGAGGAGGCGGCGCGGCAGCGTGATGGGGCGGAGGAAGAAGACGGAGAGGGAGAAGAGTCCGATGGCCACCACCGCGCGCCGATGCGCATCCCGTTTAACAAGGTGCTGACCGTTATGCTGGTATGCCTGCAGACGCACATGGCGGAGCTCATGACGGATGCCTATGGCAATTTTCTGATTCAAAAGCTCTACGAGTGCAGCCCTACTTACATCCGCCTGTACATGCTCCGCAAAATAAATATTAATAATAATAATAATAATAATAATAACAGTGCCAATAATAATCTGAATTGGATCAGCTGCCAGCCGCACGGCACCTTCGCCGCCCAGCACGTCATTGAAGCGATTCGGACGGAAGAAGAGGAAGAGGAAATCATGAGTGCTCTCTTCTTTAAGAGTAATAATAATAATAATAATAACACGCATGAGGTTCCTTATCAAAGTGTGCTACTGCTGCTCCTTGATGTCAATGGTGGCCATGTGCTGCTGAAGCTTATACAGCATTTGAAGGAGCACTACGGCCGTCCGAGCCCGCGCCACAATGAACTGCTCGCGAAGAAACTATTCTATCTCTACGAAGGTATGCTGTTCCATCTCCGACGTATCTGCACGCACAAGCAGGGGTGCTGCATCATACAGAAAATCATGGATTTCTTCGCGTCTGTATTTTGGCTGCCGCCCAATACAAACCATAACAATAATACAGAGACGCCGAACTCCGTTTTTTCGAACAAAGCGTTTTCGTTCCCCACGCTACCCTTGTCGCCTCACAACAATAACAATAACGATAATAATAATAATGTGAGTCTCAGTAAAGAGCAGCAGAGCATTGAGGAACTCTACCGACACAACCTACTGGTCCAGCTGATTTACAAGATCCTCACCGCGACGCAGCAGGCCCAGACGCAGAAATCGGCTCTGTTTCCGAATCAGAATCAGAGCCCCAAGGAACTGTTGATACACGCGCTCTGCACCGATCCCTTCGGCAACTACGTCCTAACGCACATCATAGAGTTGTGTTACCAGAAGGGCTTTTCCTTTTTCATTTACAAGATCGCCGACATGCTTATCCTGCGGCCGCCGCAGCAGCACCACTTTGTCTACTTTTGCAAGGACAAGTACGCGTCGAACGTGATGGAACACCTCGTGCGCGTGGCGAGTGAAGAGGTGATTCTGCGAGTCTGCCACCTGCTGCTCGCGGCCGGCGACGAGCCCAGCCCGCGGCCACCGGCGACGCAGACACCAGATCCACAGAAGCGGTTGGAGTGCCCTTTGCTCGATGTGGTCCTCGATCCCTTCGGCAACTACGTCATCCAGACACTGCTGACCGTGGCGCCAACCTCTGTTCTCCTCTTCAATACTAATAGTAAGGAAGATGGTTTGCTGGTCCGTCTGCAGAGTTACGTGCCTCTCATTCGGAAGAAGAACTTCGGGGAAAAGATGATCACCAAGTTGGAACTGGCCATCATGAGCCTCAGTGCTTAGTATCGGTGGAATAGAAAAAAAAAAAAGAGAGAGAGAAAACGTATGTGTGTTTTTTGACATACTTACTTTTTTTTGTTTGTTTGTTTGTTTGTGTGATTGTGTGTTTGTTTGTTTTTGTTTCTTTTCCTTTTTCGTTGTTGAAGACTTACCAAAAAAAAAAAAAACATATATTCAGATGTTTCATGTTCATACAAATAAGGAGTTACTGATACTAGAAGAAAAGTGCGTATGTGTACGTGTTTTTTACATGTATATATAACGCAAAAGAAAGCATATAATAACAATAAAAAAATAATAAGAAAAAAAAGTGGTCTTTTATCACTGGTGTTATTATTATTATTATTATCATTGTTTACAAAAAGAAAAAAAAAGAAAAAACTAATAAAAACAAAACATATATATGAATTGATAACGTCCTTTCTTCATTACAAGTAGAGAAGTGAAAAAAAAAAGACATAAAAAAAGGTCATATAATTCCTTCGGGGACTTTCATGAAATGAAAAGTCAAAAACAAAAATGAAAACAGCAAATTAGAAAGCAATAAATATTTAGATTTCTTAGAAAGAAAAACCCTACACAGTATCCTCCACTCTAGTGGTGTTGAGTTGTGTTTTTTATTCTGTTTTTCTTGTTTCTATTACTGGCGTGTCTCTTCTTGTTATTGTGCTTCTTTTTTAAAAGGAGAGGGAGGAACATTTTCGTGTGTCTTTTTTTTTTGCTTGTTTGTTTTGAAAGTTTAATTTTTTGTGGTTAAGTGTGTTACTATTGTTGTTATTACATGTAATCCTCTTCTTTATTACTGCAGTTCTCTGATATGTATGTACGTATTTACTTGTTTTTTCATTAGTAATGATTATTAAAAAAAAAAGATGCTTGTGTATTCATTTTACTTTTGTTATTATTATTGACTTCATACTTCATACCTCCTCGACTCGATCGCTTAGCTATACCCACATTGTACCTTTATATATATATATATATATATATATATATATATA
>AUXH01000286.1:0-23477 GCA_000482145.1 Strigomonas culicis | reverse complement strand
CAATAATATATATATATATATATATATATATATATATATATATATATATATGTGTGTGTGTGTATACAAAAACGTGAAATCTGTATATTTATACGTACAGAAGATTAATGCTAACTTAACTGCGGGTTCACGATGGAGGAAATAATTAAGAGGAAGAAAAGGAAAAACCAAAACTGAAAATAAGAAACAGTATAGACAATATATGTATGTATGTATGAACGTATGTATACATATATGGATATATACCTTTCTATTCCCTTGCGTACAGCTAGCGTTACGACAAGCACAGAAGAAGGGGGAGAAGAAGTACATGTGTTAAAAAATGAGAAAAAAAAAAGGCATTCCTACAGAACTATTCAGCAATACCTTTCATTAATTGTTTTTTTTTTATTATTATCATTATGCTTACAGTTTGATGTTTTGTTTATTGAAGAGTAAATACTGAACAGGTAGACTCATTATGATACATCTAAACACTGAGAACAAGAGAAAAAAAAAAACAGTAACAACAGAAATTATACATGAAAAATACAAAGAGGTATGTACAGAACACTCTAACCAACAAAAAGGGAGACTATGAAAGGGAAGGAAGAATACGGTGTCGCAGAAGGAGGGGAGAGCTGCTGCTGCGACGCCGTACACACCTGTCAGATGATCACTATCCAGAAAGGAGAAAAGAGGGGGGGGAGGGCACCTCCCGCCTCACACGTCGAGCGAGGCAAGGGCGGCGACGCCGCGCTGCACCCAGTGGTCCGCGGCCACCCCATCGAGGGACGGCAGCCGCATCGTGATGACGTAGTTCGTCGAGACGCCGGTGGTCGACAGCACGCCGGCGCGCGAGCTGACCTTGTACATGGGGCACCCGTAGCGCTCGGCGGCCGCGGCCGTCGTCGCGTCGTCGATGGCCACGGGCTCGAAGTGCACGACGGGGAGTGCGACGGTGAGCTCCCCGGGCCGCGACTCCACGAGGCCCCCGCGCGCGTGGTCCCAGCCGCAGCCCTCCAAGTAGATGCCGCTCACGTAGGCGCCGACGAGCGCCTCGTCGCGCGTGGCGGTCGCCGCGGCGCTCTCCGCCGGCGTCAGCACGCGGAAGCGGTACTCCATCGTGTCGATCGGCACGTGCAGCGCGCGGCTGCGGGACTGCAGGATCGCGGTCATGAAGCCCTGGGGAAAGAAGAAGCCGGAGACCCAGTAGCTCGCCGGCGGGCCCGCCTCGCACCATGTCCGCACAAAGTCGAGGCGCCGCAGGAAGTCCTCGAAGTGCGAGGCGAGGGGCTTGAGAGACAGGTAGCCGGCCTGGTGCCACGAGTCGGGCACCTGCCCGTACTGCAGCCGCGTCGCGGTCTCCTCCGTCTGGCGCGTCATGACCACCTCGCCGCGCAGCGCGCGCAGCAGCTCGCGCAGGCTGCGCGCGACCTCCGCGACGAGCCCGTTGTAGAGGTCCACCTCGTGCGCGAGCAGTGTCCGCAGCGGCGCGTCCGCGTCGGCCGACCGCACCACCCCCACGTGCGGGAGCGGCGCCGGCACGCGGTCCAGCAGCCCCTGCGCCACGTGCGCCACCAGCGCCCGCCCGCCCTCGCCGCCGGACGCGTCGCCGCCGCCGCCGCCGCCGGCGTTGATGCGGACGAGCGCGCCGACCAGGTCCGCGGAGCGGCGCCGGAGCAGCGCGATGTTCGCGTTGGCGTGCAGCCCGAAGGCGGTCGGCAGCGGCGGGTGCGCGTCCGGGATCGCCGTGTCGACGAAGTCCAGCAGCTCCGCGTAGCTGCAGCCCGCCGGCAGGCTCGGCACGTAGCCGACCGTGCCGGGCGCCTGGCGACCGGCCAGCCGCGCCTCGTCCGCCTCGGCGGTGAAGAACTGCTTCGTCAGCACCTCGAGGCAGCGCGTGTCCCACATGTCCGTCACGCGCCCGCCGAAGTCGATCGTGCCCAGCATGAAGGCGAGCTCCGGCCACGGGATGGGCTCCTCCGCCGTGCAGCGCGTGAGCGCCGTCGTCAGCGTCTTGAGCCCGGCGGCGAAGTCGTCGCTGCCCCACTCGTAGCGCAGGTTCCACCCCAGCGGCGCGTACTGCCGCCGCTCCATGAGCACGCCGGTGAAGAGCGCCAGGGCAAACGCGAGGCGGCGCCAGCGCGGGCTCGCATAGACCTCCTCCGCGGCGGCCATGGCCGTGGCGAGCCCCTTCCCGTCGCCGTCGCCGGCGGAGGTCGCGGAGGTCGCGGCCTTGGTGTCCAGCGCGCTGTCAGTGGGGGAGGCGCGGCGGCTGCCGTCGGCCGCCGCCGCCGCGGCGGCGCCCCACGCCTCCTGCACGGCGGCGATGCGCAGCGTCTCGCGGACCTTGCCGCGCAGCCCCTGCGGCGGCTCGCGCGTCAGCTTGAGCCCCGCCTGCAGCACGGCCGCGGGGAAGGCGGGGGAGGGGCTGCTCGTCAGCCACAGCCGGAAGTCGTCGTGGGTGTCCGCCGGCCGGATCGCCTCGACCAGCTGCTGCAGCTTCGGCATCCACGACGCGTAGACGTGGCAGTTCTGCAGGTAGACCCAGCAGCCCTCGCGCCGGCCGTCCTCGATCATCTTCTGCGCGCGCGGGCCCTGGTCCTGGCCGAGCGACAGCATGTAGCGCCGCTCCGCGAAGCCGAGCTCCTCGGCGAAGGAGGTGAAGAGCACGGTGGGGTCCGTGCCGGGCGACAGGATGAAGATGATGGGCGTCAGCTTCGTGCTGTCCCGGAAGGCCTCCGCGAGGATGAAGCCCGGGGCCCGGGTGTAGCGCTCGCCGAGCCGGTTGAGCACGAGCGTCACGACGGCGCTGTGCACCAGCTCCGGGCGGATCGCCTTGAAGAGCAGCACCTGGTGCCACGCGGAGAGCTCGCGGATCGCGGTGGGCAGCTCAGCGAGCACCGCGTCGCCGTGGACGTCGACCAGCCAGTGCCGCCACGTGTCCTCGGCGGTCAGGAACTGCTGCCGAGCCGCGATGAACACATCGAGGCGGCACTGCGCGCCAAAGTCGGCCCACATCACGCTGTTCATGTAGTCCGGCGGGGGCACCGCCGCGAAGCCCTCCCACGCGGCGCGGCCCGCCGCGCCCTGCAGAAAGAGCTCCCACTCCTCCTCCGTGACGCTGCCCTCCCGCTTCATGAGCGTCGCCGCGAGCAGGAAGCTGAACAGGATCTTGTGCTGCTCGAAGAGGCCGCGGCAGACGACGCGGTAGGAGGTCCACATGACCTCCTCGATCAGCATCGCGACGCGCACCCGCACGGCGGCCTCGTCCGTCACCTCCTCCCGCCGCCGGTCGTGCATGGGCGAGTTCATGCTGCTGCCGGCGCTACGCACGGAGGTCGCGGCCACCCCGCCGTCCTCCCGCGTGTCGACCAGCACCGTCACAACGAGGTTCTTGAAGAACTGCAGCGAGTACTCGTACATGGAGTCGACCTTGGCGAGGTCCGCGATGACGCCGTAGATGAGCGACCCGCGCTCCGCCAGGGGGCGGTAGAGCTCCCGCGTCACGGAGATCTTCGCGCTCGTCTCCTCCACCACCGCGAGCTCCTTCGCAATGGCATCCGACGTCGCCTTGGAGGTCTGCAGCGTGTCGATGAGGTGGATGTTGTCCAGCACGTCGCCCTTTGCCTCGCTCAGCATGTGCAGCACCTTCTCCTCCAGCGCGTGGATCTCTTCGCGCTGCGCGGCGATGGAGACGATGCAGCGGTCGCTGCTCGCCTGCAGCTCCGCGCGCTCGGAGCCGACAATGTCGGACAGCAGCTGGTCCTCCAGCCCCTTCGGGGTCACCGTGAAGTTGAGCACCGTCACCTTCACCTGCAGCTCCGGTGTGAGCACCGGGTTCGACAGCTTCGTCGTGATGAAGAGACAGAAGCCGTCATTGTAGGTCACCTCCTTATCGCCCAGCACCACCACGTTGCGCCCGCCGGTGCGGCGCACCTGCTTCAGCAGGATGGGGTCCAGCGCCGCGTCGAGCGTCTCGCCGACGCCCTCCAGCAGCACCGGCTGGCCGACCTGCACCGCGTTCTCGATGCTGCGCATGAAGTTGTCGTCCGTCTGCTTCAGCACAAGAAGCCCGGCGCCGCCGCTGGCGCCGTGGCTCCGCCGTATGAACTGGTTCGCCTGCCCCTGCGGGTCGATCATGTAGCACCAGCGGCTGCTGAGCTGCAGGATGGTGGCGTTCTGCACGGAGAAGGTGTCGCGCGGGAGGGACTGCAGCGCCCAGCGCTGCACCTTCGCCTCGGGCTCCATGCGCTCCAGCGCAAAGTCCGTGTCGAACGGCAGCTGCACCTCCGCGCACTTGCTGCGCCACGCCGCGATGAGGTCCTCGCGATAGGAGCTCGGGAAGGCGCCGAGGTAGGCCACGCAGCCGGCGCCCAGCACACACGTGCCGGCCACGCGCCCGAGCTGCTGCTCCAGCGTCCGCAGGTTCTGCTGCCAGCGCACCTTCTCCGCCGCGAGGCCGCTCGTCAGCTGGTCCGCGCGCTCCAGCCGCGCGGTGGCGGTCTCAATCTGCCGCGTGAGGTGGTCCGCCTTGTCCTTCGCCTCCTTCGCGGCCGCCTCGAGCACGGCGATGTGGCGGAGCACCTGCTGCAGCGCCTTCTGCTTCTCCGCCAGCAGCGCGCGGGCCTCGGAGAGCTTCCGCTCCGCCTGCTCCAGCTGCGCGCGCTTCGGCGCCACCTCCTTCGCGACGAAGTAGTACTTGTACATGGCGTGCGCCCACATGCACATGGAGCGGCACGGCAGCGACGTCTTCTCGATCACCTCGGGCACAAACTCCGGGTCGTTGATGAACCCGGCGAGCTTCTTGATCACCGTCGCCGGGATCTCGTCCCGCGGGTAGCTCGTGAGGCGGGTAAGGAAATCCATCTTCCCCAGACACGCCTTCGCGCTCGCCCAGCCGTCCCTCTCCTTCAGCAGAATGAGCACCGCGTTCATCGTCTTCTCCACGTTGCTCGGTGGGGTCGGGAAGGTCTTGATCTCCTGGATGTCCTTGGCGCTCAGCGTCTGCAGCGCGCGCTCGGCGGCCTCCAGCGCGGGCATCGCCTCGGCGAGCCCCGCCTCGCACACCTTGCGGATCTCCTCCGCCCCACGCATGAGCTCCTTCGCGGCCGCCTCCTCCTTGGCGCAGTCCGCGCGCAGCACGTCGGCCTCGCTCTTCTCCGCCATCACGGTGCGCTGCTGCGTCTCCGCCTCGGCGAGGGCCGCGTTCAGCACCGGCTGCATGCGGCTGATCTCCGCCTTGAGCTCCGCAATGGTGCGGTTCGCGTCGTCCAGCTTCCGCAGACCGTCGCCGTAGCGCCGCATGTTGCCGTGCATGCACTGCAGCCGGTTGCGCTGCATCGCGTGGAAGAGCTGCAGCGCCGCGAGGTAGCTCGTCGGCGTGGTGTGGTTGCGGCGGTGCTGCCGCGCGTCGAGCGCGGCCGACGCGGTCTGCACGGACTGGTGGATGTACGTCAGCAGTGCGCTCAGCGCGCCCGAGAAGTCCTCCGCGGGCTGCAGCGGGCCCGTGTCGCTCGCGCGCGCGGCGACGAGGATGTGCCGCGCGACCGTGAGGAGCGCCTCCGCCGGCCACGGGGAGAACCAGTCGATCGTCGTGCAGTTCACCAGCGCGGGGAAGGTCCGCAGGCGCTCGCGGAAGCAGCCGCTCATCGGGGACATGCACAGCACCATGTGCAGCTGCTCACGGCAGCGGCCGACAAAGTACTGGTAGACGCTCGTGCGCGTGTCGGGCTTGCCCGCCGCGATGCAGTTCTCGCGGCAGAGCCGCAGGATGACCTCCATCTCCTCCAGCCGCATCATGCCGGGGACCTCGCCGATGTTCAGCACGTTGTTCACGTCCTCCAACATCTCGCTGCAGACGATCTGCGGGTCCGCGAGCACGAACACCACCTCCTTCCCGCGCGCGCCGCTGTCGAGGAGGGCCCGCCGCATCTCGTCGCGGAAGCTCTCGATGTTGTACCCGCGCATGATCTGCACTGTGTGCAGGTCCATGTTCATCATGGAGGCCGCGAGGCGGCACAGCGACGTGCGGCCGCTGCCGCCGACGCCGACGAGCAGCGCGTGGCCGCGCGGCTGGTTGATGATGCGGCAGATGCGCGAGAGGTGCTGGATCGCCTCTGTGAAGAAGACGAGGTTCATCGGGACGGTGCTCTGCAAGTTGTAGTCCGCCAAGTACTGGTGGATCACCTCCTCCGTCTTGGCGCCGTGCTCGATCCGCTGGTAGGCGCGCTCACGCGGGTTGCCCCAGTTGCCGTAGAGGATCTCCTTGAGAGACGCCTCCTCCACCTTGAGGTCGGCCGCGACGCCGCCGTCGGTGTCCGCGGCACGCCGCGCGTTCTCCTCCACGGCGGCGCCGAAGTACTTGTCGATCGTCTCGCGGCAGCAGCGCCACCACCAGCCGCGGTCCTGGTCGTCGATGAGCCGGTCGTGGAAGACGCGCGACGCCTCGTGGCTCCAGAGGTCCACGAGCTGCTGCGCCGTGCCGCACTGCGCGGGCGCCACCTGCAGCACGCCCTGGACCACCTTGCTCACGTCGCGAAGGTTGAAGGTGCAGTGCGTCTTCTCCGGCGTCGGCAGGCACTCCACGCTGATGCGGCGGTAGGCCTCGAGCGTGCTGTCCACCGCCGCGCCGGCCAGCTGCAGCACCTCCTCCGCAAACGAGCGCGTGTCGAAGAAGTTGCGCAAGATGGTCTCGTAGATGGTCCGCATGGACTCGGTGGAGAGCTGTGGGACGCAGAAGGACAGCAGCTGCGACGTGAAGCGCGGCGTCAGCTCGTTCTTGCCGCCGCCGGGCTCGCCGCAGCAGGCGACGAGCATTGTGTGCACCACCTCCTTGAAGAAGAGCTTCCGGCGGTCGTAGAAGCCGCCCTGCGTGATCATCTGGCGCAGCAGCTCCACCGGCGGCGCCGCGCCGTAGACCTCCAGCTGCGGCACGTTGCAGTCGTCGATGACGGCGATCATGAGCTTCTTGGACGGCGGCGGGCCGATCTCCTTCTCACCGCGGCGCTTCGTCAGCTTGCTCTCGATCGTCTCCTGCAGGCTGCGCGAGGACGTCTGGGCGCTGAGCGTGAAGGCGAAGGCGACGTAGTCGCTGTCCGCGTTCTCGGTCCGCAGCGTGGACAGCAGGTAGTTGTTCACCGTCGAGGACTTGGCCGTGCCGGTCATGCCGTTCAGCAGCACGTGGTGCTGTACCAGCGTGGAGCAGCGCAGCAGGAAGTTCAGCACGACCGTGTGGGCGGTCGGGACGACAATGTCGAAGAAGGGCTGGCTCGCGTCGTACCGGAAGGCCGGCACGAGATCGGTCCACCGCTGCCAGTCGCACGTCATGGTGCTCACCCCGTAGTCGTACACGGTCAGGTTGCGCCCCTCCGCGTCCTCGGGGAAGTACAACCTGCACTCCCGCACCAGCCGCAGCAGCTCGGCTGCGAAGCCGTCGCGGTGCCCGTCGGCGAGGTTGCCGCCGATGCCCCAGGTGCAGCTCTGGATGAAGAGCGTGTCGAAGAGCTGGTCGCCGAGGAAGAGCGCGGCGGTGCGCACCGGCAGCGTGCTGTTGCGCTTCGAGGAGCGCCGCTGCGCCGCGGTCTGCGACTGCTCCGCCTCCACGGCCTCCTTGATATCCAGCAGGGCCGCCTTCAGCATGTAGAAGACATTCCGCGCGAGCTGGGCATCCACGGTGCGGATGTACTCCTTCGCGTGGGTGCGCACGTGGCGCAGCAGCGCCGGCACGAGCTTGTCGCACAACTCCATGAAGCGCTTGTGCTTCCAGTGCTTGTCGCCGAGCTCCGCATCGGCGCGCTGCGAGAGCGTCGTCACCACCGGCCGCCACCCGTCGTCGAGCGCCTCGCGGTCCATGTACACCATGCCGCAGCGCGAGACGGTTGCCGGCGAGGCCACGCGCAGGTCCTGCACCTCGAAGAGGATCGAGATGGGCTCGGGGATGCGGATGCGCTCGCCGTTCACGAGGCACAGCATCTTGTTGTCGTCGAGGACCGTGTTGAGGTTTTCAATCCAGATGGCATCGACCGGGCCGTCGAAGACGACCCAGTGGCGGTCGACGTGCCCCTCCGCCGACGCGGCCCGCACCAGGTCGCGGACGATGGACGAGAAGACGCCGTCCTGCCACTCGCGCGTGAGCGGGTTGACATCGCCGTACAGCTCCGTCATGGTGATCGACTTGGGGTTGCACTCGATCGCGTTCGTCTTGGTGAAGAAGGAGAGCGAGCGGGCGTCGAAGCTGTAGCTCGCCCGTCGGGCGTAGAGGTTCGTGAGCGCCGCCGCGAGGTTGTCGCGCAGCGTCGTCTTGCCGGTCATGGTGTGGCCGACCAGCATGAGCCCGTGGCGCGTGATGAGCGTGTCGAAGAGCTGCACCGCCTTGAGCCGCATGCCCGGGGGCGCCTGCAGCCCGCCCTTGGTCAGCACCGCCATCGTCTCCGCCTGCAGGACATCGCTGATGGTCGCCGGCGCCGTCGCGCTGACGCTCGCGCCGGCCGCCTCGTCCGCGGCCACGTCGGGGAAGAAGTCCCGCACGAGTGCGAGGAAGAGGTGCGTGTCGTCCGTCAAAAACTTGGGCAGGTTCGCGTCGCAGATGGACCGCACGAGCAGCAGCTCCTCGTCGCAGTCGGGGTCCGCGCGCTTGAGGCGGCCGGCGACGACGAGGATGGCCTTGACCGCGCGCATCCCAAAGTCGTAGTGGTCCTGCTTCGACAGCTGCTGCGACGCGAGTGAGTACAGGCGAATCATCTTGTCCGCCAGCATGCCGGCCTTGGTGTAGCCCTCCGAGTAGAACATGATCTCCGCGATGAGCGCGTAGTTGGGGATCATCATGCAAATCGGCCGGAAGAGCGCCTTCAGGTTGTCCGGCAGCTCCGTGCGGCCCGCGTAGCCGGGGTTCATCGTGATGAAGACGCCGAAGTTGGGGTGCAGCTTGATCCGGTGGCCCTCGAAGTTCATGCTCAGCTGCTTCTGCGCGATGGCGGTCGTGATGTCCAGCATCTGCTGCGCCACGACGGAGAGCACCTCGAGCTCGATACGGTTGAACTCGTCGAAGCAGGCCCAGGCGCCGCCTTGGGCGAGGCCGGCAAACATCTGGCTCATCATTTTGTAGTTCAGGCCATCCGAACAGTTGAACACGACCACCTGGCGCGCGAGGGCCTTGCCGAGGTCCTTCACGGACTCCGTCTTACCCGTACCAGCCGGGCCCTGCGGCGCGGCGCCCTTCTGCATGTGGAGGGCGGCCGTGCACGTCAGGAAGGCGCGCTCCGTCAGCGGCGTGATGACGAGGCGGGGCTGGTTGCCGAGGTACTCGTAGCCGTAGCTGAGGCTCGCCGCGCCGTGGCGGATCACGCAGTTCTTCACCGTCGCCCGCGGCGCCGGCTCCGTCCAGTAATACCGCAGCTGCTGCAGCCACGCGAAGTCGAGCACGGAGGCACACTGTGCGGCGGCCAGCTTGGCGTTGATGTCGCGGCAGTGCACATCCGCGACGATGAGGTTGGACACCACCTGCCGCTCCAGCGCGGTCAGCGCGCGCTCCACCAGGGCGACCGTCCCCAGCAGCTCGGCTTGGTACGACGCCGTGTAGGTGGCCCACGCGGTCGGCACCGTCGCGGCGGACGCGATCACCTGCTCCACCTCCTGCGTCCACGCGACCTGGTCCGCCGTCGCGATGCTCTGCGCGGCGTGCTCGAAGTACCACGTGAGGCGGCGCTCCGGCGCGTAGGCCTTGAGGCACGCGCTCAGGGCGTTGTACAGCGTCTCCCGCATCGCACGCTCCACGTCGTTCAGCCAGTTCTCCACGTTGCCGATGATCTTGACCGGGTTCGAGAAGACGACCTGCTCCCCCTCCGAGCTCTTCATCGCCACGATCGTCTTCGCGTCGGCGAAGAGCAGCTCCTTGATGTTGTCAAAGCACTTCTGCAGATGCGGCTGCACCGCCTGCGGGTTGCGCGAGTCGGACAGAATGGACAGCAGCTCGTCGTTCGACAAAAAGTAAAAGCGGGGGAAGGCAACGCGCTTCGTCTCCAGGTACTCGTCCAGCTTCTTCTGCACGGAGTCGAGCTGGTAGGTGCACTTCTCCAGCTTCTTGAGCATTTCGTCCGCGAGGCACACAGGCGCGGCGAGCGGCTCCGCGTAGCACCTCTTCATGAGGTTCGTGAAGAAGCGGTCCGCAGCGGAGAAGAGCAGCGACTCGTCGGGCAGCTGCCGCTTGATGTCGTCGCTGGAGAAGATGAACTCGAGATACATCCACGCTTTCTGCACGGAGACCCACTCCAGGATGACCGCCCGTATCGTCGACAGCTTCTCCTCCCAGCCCTCCACCGTCTCCCGCATCTCCGTCACGAACTTGGAGGCAAGGCACGTCTGCACAACCACCTGCTGCTCCTCCAGCTCCTCCATCAGCTCGTCCGCGCCGTCGATCACGAAGGCGTTGGCGCGACCCGCGTAGGGCACGACAAGCAGCTGCCGCTCCTTCCAGAAGCTGTCGATCTTGCCAATGCTCTGCTCGACCTCGAAGACGCCGACCGCGTTCGAGACCACATTGGTGATGATCTCCTCGTTGCCCTCCAGCAGCTTCGCCGTCTGCAGCTCGACCAGTGTGCGCAGCGGCGCCGAGACGTGCGGGATGCCGGCCTGCTCGAAAATGAGCTCCCAGTCCTTCTCCTTCAGGGCGGGGTTGCACAGCTCCACGTAGAGGGACGCCTTCGCCTTCTGGTCCGACAGAAAGGACACCAGGCTCTCGGACGCATCGCCGGGGATCACCTTGGAGATCTTGAAGGCGCGCTGGAACAGCGAGACGATGGTGTCGCGCAGCTCCTGGCCATTGAGCTTCTGCACCTGCTTCATCATGAGCTGCTCCTTCAGCCGCTCCGTTTCGCTGTACGTCTTCCACAGCTCCTCGTATCGGTGCACCTCATCCTCCGTGACACCAAACTCGAGCCACTTGAGTGGCGCCATCTCGAGGCTCTCCGCGCAGTGGTCCAGCTGCCGGGCATGGACGTGAAGCTGGCTCACGTTGTCCTGCACATGCGACAGCTTCTTCAGCGCTGAGACGCCCTCGTTCGCCGTGAGGGATCCAAAGCTGTCCCGCAGCCGCTTGGCGGCCTGCTCGAGTGTCGCGATAATGTCCTTCCTCTCCGCAATGACCTTGTCCGTCATGGTGGAGCGATTCGTGGCGTGGAACTGCTTGGCGGCGGTCAGCATCTGCAGAAAAGGCTCGCGCAGCACCATGTTGACGTCCACGGTGTTGCGATACGCCACGTCCGGGTTGGTGTGCTCGTGTATTTCGACCTGCAGGGCCTGCAGGGCCTGCAGGTCGCTCACTTGCGACGAGAAGGTCTCGTAGGCCTCCTCGCCGTTGAGTACCTCCTCCTGCCACGCCACGTACGCGGCGAGCTCGAGTGGTGGGGTTTGCAGCCGTGTTTTCCAGGATTTCACCGCCTCCAGAAAGGTAGCACTCTGCGATTCGATCAAGCGGTGAAGCATGTCCTTGATGTCGCTAATGGTATGGTTCAGTTTTTTCAACAGTGACTGGACAATAGATTTGCAGCTCACAAAAATGATGCCGTACCCGTGGCCTTCTAGTTTTTTTACAGTGTCTGAAAGATGCACGGCGCGTGTGAAATAACTACGCAGATCACTTTCCGAAATCACCCCAACAAGGAGCTCGTTTGTGTCCAATGTGAATCTCCATGACATGTGATATTTGTCAAACTGGTTAAGAAAAGCAGACGACGTTAGCAACGCTTCATAATGTGGTAACTTCGATTGTGCGTCTTCGAAGCAATCGGCCACCTTGTCTAGAATTGTGTTCTGGTAATCCATCAAGAGTGGGTCACCGAAGAACAGGCTGTTTGGATGATCGGTTTCCACCGGAATGATGCACTTTTTCCTTATTTCTTCGGAATTTGCACAAGTGGGGATATTAGCGAGGTCGATAATGGATTCGTTTAACGTGTATTCCACTTTGGCTAAGAGCTGTGACTTATTTGGTGCAAGGGTCAATACGTCATTATCGATGATACAATTTACTCGAAAAAACCAAACCGACGAATCGTTAACCACTCTGTAATTCACTAGCTTACCCAATTCGAAAAAAGATGTGCATGCTTGTCTAAATAATGCCTCAACCTGTAGAATATGTATCGCGCGTACCAGCTGCGAAATATTCTCTTGAGAAACCAGCAGTGCTTTATGTTCTTGTTTTAGTCTGAACTGTTTTTCATTCGCGAGTTCTTTATTGACAGTGCCTACAATAGAACCCGTTTTCTTTTCCAGTGAAGGAAGCCTTGCAATTAAATCATCCACTTTTCCGGAGCACTGAAGAACACCCGTCAAAATATGAAGCAGTGCGTTGCCAAATAGCTTTTTCAGATCGCTGGAGTAAGACTGCTGGATAGTAGAGAATTCATCTAAACCAATTCCTTTGGGATATCTGTTCTCCGAATAAAGCGCAAGATTGTAAACAACCTCATATTCCCGATCCGTGTCATTGTTTTTCCGCCACTCCAAGTCAAACGCTCGTTTCATCAGCGAATCCAAAGTGGAGCTAAAGAGAGGGTTTGCAATAAGTAGCCGCTTTGCAAGCAAAGTTCTGTTCTTGTTGAACTTCATCTCTTCACATTTTTGTCTCCACAGTGTGAGCATCTTTGCACGTAAAAAATTCTTGAAAAACGTTAGCTTGCGTAACAAGGCAAAGCACTCCGTTTCTCTGCGCCATGCGCTAACCGTACCAACTGTTTCAAAGGTGGAGAGCACTCGATTTACTTTAATTACATACTCTCTTGTAACAATAAAGTAATTTGCTGGACGGTTTTCCTTGGAGACCGCGCGAATGAGATAGGGTTGAAAATCAAGCCCAGCATCGACTTTCGCAAAGAACACATGATTAATGGGAGGCAGTGCTTTTCCATGCGCACGCATGCTATCAACCAATTCAAAAAAATTGGTCGCATCATCAACGCTGCTAAGTGGAGCACTGAGCAGATCATTGGAAGCCATTGTCTTTTTTTTTTTTAAAGTGTCGTAAATACCTTAGAAATCACTATATAGCACAGTTATTTACATATATTTAAGTACTTGCGCTTACCTCTAAAACACACTTGTTATGTATGTTGTTGCTTGATAACGCTACTGTTGTTTCAGACAGACCTTCTGTTTCCAACACGAAATTGAATATTATATATTTGTTGCTGATACACCCGCAAGGACAAAGGGAAAAAAAAAGAGAATAAAAGAGAAATCAAAAAAAATGTAGAACTACGAAAACCTAATAATAAAGGAAAAAAATAAGAACAAGAAGGAAATAAAGAAGAAATGAACAGGAGCATAACATGCATAAGTAAAAAAAAGATGCACAAGAGAGAGAGTAATATATTGCCGTCTACTCATGGATACGTTAACAGGTCCTGAAATACATCAAATAATTCAAATCTGTTATTTTAATATTGTGGTTATTATTATTATTTCAGAAGCGTTTTAATGTGTCTTTTTTCTTCCTTCAGAAAAGTGCTGTCTTACATTCGGCTGCATCATAACTCATTGCTTTAATGGAATCTTTTTTTTTTCTATAATAAACTTCATTTATATCTATAAATATGTATGTACATGTATTTTATTACAAGTTTACAAGTGAATGAATGCAGTGCCTTAACTCTGCTGCATTTGTCAACGGAATTTACCTATTACTATTATTATTATTATTATTATTATTATTATTATTATTATTATTATTATTGGAGTTTGGTATGATTCAGTAATTGGATTCAAAACATATTATTTATGGAAAAACAAAAGTATTTTTGCATATTAACACAAAAGAAAATAGTGAAGCTAAATTGCACTCGGTATTTATATTCAAACACTTCCTATTTATGCACATGCATACTGAATTATTCTTCGTTGGATTAGAGTGCAAAAAAAAAAAAAGGAATAAAATATTACAATCCAAAAACAATACATAGCATTTGTACTGAAAAAAAAAACACATATACTACAATTTAATATGTACATATATCCATACCAAAGGGTGGGTGTAATAGATATGGTTAGGTGCACAGACAGATGTATAATTAGACACGTATATATGTGCACATCTAAATATAAAGATATGTGGATATATGCATTTAAGAGGGTGAAGCCTGGTTCCCATATAGATGTAGAGATAGATGCATATTGGTAAATAAATAGATGGAAACGTATGGATACTCATAAAAGAAAAATAAGAATTCTGGGAAAACAACACGTTTCATTCCGCATGAGCGTGTCCATCATTGGTACATTCACAAGCGAAAGAATATATTTTACTACCTAAAATATTATGTTCCTTTTCCTTTTCCGTGTATTGTTTACTCTAGAATAAATTGCCAAATTACACCTCATGAAATGTACAAAGGGAAAAGGTCCTCTCTCTTTTCGAAATCCAAGGATCCCTGCAGTAGCTGTGCGCAGGGGTGGGCGGGATGGTTTTTCGAAGAAAGAACGATAGAATTCTCTTTAAAGTGTGAAAGTGGACCAAGCGAATAATCACTTTATCATTGATTTACACGTCCGGATCGAAAACAAATCGCTTTCCTTTTCATTGCATTACCCGTCTACTCTGATAATTCCATGCTTTCCACGGCCTTTAAAAAAAAAATGTATGCATATATTTATGTCCATGTATGCGTACATGTATAGATAAATAGATACAGTTATATAAACATAGATGTGTATGAATATAGATGTAGATATATAAATACAAATATGTAGGTGTATGGATATATATATGGACATATCTATAATACTTGTGAAAAGATGCATGAGTACCAACAAACAGTGTATTTACTAATTACAGTATTATTTCTGCTCTCGAACAAAATAAAGAGTAACCAGTAAGTAATGAAGTAATAAATACAGCATTTTTCTCATTGCTATTACATGTATATAATAATATAATAAGGTGTGGGAACGTGCTCGCAATAAACGCCTCGCATACTTTTTAAACAATTTAATGTTGTTAAAAAAGCAACGGTAAGAGATACGAACACTCATGGAACCATCCGCGTCGTTTCCCCACCTCACACGCCAATGAAAAATCAAAGCAGCATCATAACCCCCAGCGAACCGCGGCGCATTCCCAACCCCGCCCGGGGGGCCGGCTCCACATTTCCCGAGGGGGCGGCGCGTGAACCGGCCGGCCCGCGCCCCGCCGCGGCGGAAATAAAAAGAAAGGGAATTGCCAAGACGCCACCCACGGGGCGGGGAATCGGCTCCCAACACCTCCAGGGCGGGGCACGCCCCCCGTGGCGAGGGGCCGAGCCCCGGCCCCGCGGCGCCGGGGGGGACCCCGCGCCCCGCGCCCCTCAGCCAAGGGCACACGCACCCCTCCCAAAGCGCCCAGGCGGCCGATGGCGCACCCCGCGCCCGACACGCACCAAGCGCAGGGAAGCCAAACGGGCGAAATCCAAAACCGAGGAAAAGCGCGAGCTTGCCAACGCCGCCCGCCGCCCATCGATCACCTAGTTTTATCAAGACCTCTGATAATTCAATTAAAACGTTAACATTATGGAATGCAAATCATTGGAATAAATATATAAATAATTATGTATTTTCCGCCCACGACACTCACAGAGACGCTTCACTTTTCCATTTTATTTCATATCCCTCTCCACATTTCTCACTATTCTTCAAGGATAAAAAAAAAATTAAATCAAAACAATGTTTGCCACACTTAGTCCGGAGCTTTATCACCTGAGATTTAGTCTGCTTGAGCAAGCAAAAAAGCATGTGCCTGCGGTCGGTTTTACGAATGATGCACTTCTGAAAGCCTTGAACGAAGTGGAGCATAAAAGCACAGTTACACCTTCCACACTGTCAGTCATGTTTGAGCGCGGTTTTCCTGCTGCACTTGTGGAATATGTTGCCAAGGATACTACGACTATTACTCAGAAGTACTTGGATGAAGTATACAGCTCAGAAAATATTATTAACACTATAGTGCGCAATGAAGAAGACTACATCAATAACCGCTTTTTTCCCCCAACTTCCAAAGATGTTGCGGCATCTGCAATCATTAAAAAACTGGAAGCGCTGATGCCGTACTGTGAAAAGTGGCCCAGCGCAGTAGGAGTTGAGTACCAAACACAAAATATCCCCTACACACTCATCACATTGACAGAATTTGTGGATTCATCTAGCTTTTACATTGAGAGAGTAGAAAACCTCAACCAACTTCTCCTCCCAGCCAAACAAATCATACAGTCTAAAGTAATGTCCTCTTATATTCCAATCGGCAATGAAGAATCCTCCTCATCCAAATCTCCGCTTTCCAACACGGCCAAGTTTCTGCGAACATTTATTGCAGGAGTTCCACTGTCCAGTGGCCCGCACATGAGCACTTCTAACTTTAGCATGGATTGGTACATGAAGCGCGCACAATTAGGTTTTATTTACTGCACATGTGTCACTTCCCTTTTAGGTGATACTTCAGCTGGGAAAGCAGAAACAAAAGCATTGGCAAAAAAAATGACACACTGTTTATTTTAAACCAGCACGAGCGGAACAGTTACACAATAATATCTCATTTGAGAAATAAAAATGGAAGAGGAGAAATTTCCTTGTTATTGCTTCAAAAAAAAATCAGTGCATTCATTTTTTTTATAATAATAATGACAGTGATTATAGTAATCGAAGGCCCATTTGGAAGTGCGTGATAATTCCTTATGGACATTTATTTTATGTAAACACTGTGTGTTTTTATTATTGGTGTTCGCTTCATCATGATTGTCACTTTTTTTTTTAATTTGCTCCTTCTAGTCTCCATATTTTTACCGCCATTATTTTGTTGGTCCTTTAATTTTGCTTTAACATGGTGACTGATAGAGTCATTGTTGGTGTTCCTCCTTTTGTAATTTTTTTTCTTTTGCTTTCCTTCTTTTTGACGTTCGCCCAAAGTAAGAATTATGGTTATACATGAATCACAAATACTTCTATATAATACACAAAAATATAAGAAGTGTACCTTACAAAATAAATAACTATAACAGCAACAAATCCACAAAATCATGAGTATAATATGTTTACTAAGAAAAAAAAACATATATTTTCGTTGAGTTTGCTCAGTTACGTTGTGTTTGTTCCAAACTTGCAGGTGTTATTTTCTTGTTGTTGTTGCTATTGACTTCGTTGTTCACACCCCTCCTCTGTCCTTGTATTCTTTATTATTATTATTATTTTAAGAGCAATAAGCAATAGATCATTACAAAATAATTACAATTATAAATCATGTCGAGACAAAACGCAGAAATCGACTCAATCTCCAAGTTGTTGTATAGTCCTCATTTTGCCATTGCATTTGCGACGTCTTCAACCGTATCCCTGTGCTCGACTTATTATCTGGAGAAGCAGCAGTATGTTGAAAAAAGCATGCCACCTGAATTTGTGTACCCTTCGCTCTTGGTAAACGTGTTAAGCTATACATTTTTAACTAGTATCATGGTGTTTAGTACATCTTTTCAAATAACAAGGACAATAGCAACAGGTGAGAGAGCACCGCTGAAAATGACAGCTCTCGCCAAGCTACCTTCTTTTTTGCATCCGATCTGTGTCGATAAAGGACAACGTCGTCTTTTCAGCTTTACATTATTCTCTTTCCTTTTTCCTGGAATACTCGTTCTTATTTTTCTTCATATTCTGAGCTTTATTGTTAATGGCCCTGCTTATGCATTGCACTGGCGGATGTCGCTGCAGAATTATCTGGGATACACATCCCTGTGGAGACTCTTCATTTCAGCGTGTGTATTTACAGTGAATTACATTGCTGCACACAATCCATCACAGGACATTTTCATTCCTGTACCTGATTCACAGTAGGATTCAACCTTTTAGAGTGCTTTATTAATTGTTTTGGTACGCATCAGTGTACCTTCTGGTTTCGTTTGCGACCTCATTCTTAATGCTGAAACAATAAAAATACACTCACGAAAAAAAAAAGTGTTACCCATTTTACCATCTCTTTTATTTTTGTTGATGTTTTTGTAATTGTTCTTCCTCTTGTTTTTCTCTCTTTCTTTTCAAAAAAAAAAGGTTTACTACTGTGTAGTTTTTAGCGAGAATACGATTTAACAGCTACTGCTTCCAGAAGCCAAGAAAAAAGAAATAATCAAAAAAAGAAAATAAACTCTAAGAAGGAAAGACATGGACGCGAGTAAAGGCTTGTCATACCTCTGCTGTGTTTCTGGGTCTCAGAAGCCATGGGCGGATGGGCAGGATGAAGGCGACGACAAGTATCAGAACCTGCAGGGACCCGGTGGCCGTAACTTAACGGGATCTGTTAACGATAAGCGCATCTGTGTGCCGCAAAAGATCGATCCCAAGACCTTCTTTGCTAACGAGCGTACGTTTCTGAAGTGGCTTTCAATCTCTGTGATGGTGGGTCTGATGTCACTAACCTTGTTGAATTTTGGTGACGCCTCCAGCAATGGGGCGGAGCTTGCCGGTTTGGTCTTGCTTCCTGTCTCAATTGTTTTTATGGTGTACTCGCTTTTCATTTTCCGTGACCGTGCGAATAAGATCTACATGCGTGAGCCCATGCGTTATGACGATACGCGTGGCCCCACCATGCTGGTTATTGTCCTTGGGACGTCTCTCGTCCTGGCGACTATCTTTTCGCTGCAGCGTCAGTACAACGAAACCGTGTCCACCTTCTCGGAGACGGCACGCTTTTCCCGTTAAGAACATACTATCGAACATAATAATAAAGAGGTAGGAAATAAAAAGTTGCTTTTTTACCATTTAAAGAGAATACGAGGCCTATTTTAGTAGCTAAGGGCGTCGCTTCTTTTTTTTTTTTCGTTTCTCGTTTTTTCTTTTCTTCATATTAATCCCTGTTTCGAGTTGGTTTTACTTTCTCTTGTTTTAAATAATAAAACCGGTTTTCCCTTTGACATTGAATCTCTCTGGGAGTCTTTTATTTCCATGCTTCTTACGTTCATAATTAACTTCCTTTCTGTATTAAGTGTTTTTATCATTATTATTATTTTACACTTCCTTTTCTCTCTTTCACTCTCTTCTTTTAGCGCTTTCACAGAATTTGTTGGTGTTCCCCTTACTCCCTTTTCTGCACTCATTTGATTTTAAAAACAAAAAAAAAGTGGAAGAAAGGAGTGGGGAAAATGGTAGGTAGAATAAAAGCCATGTCGGGTGTTCGGGACCTCGTGCGAGGTGGTAACTTAGCGGCCCGTGCGGCCAATCTGTTGACAAGACGGCCGACAGCGGAGTCTTTTCTCATGGAAAATGTACTGAAAGATTCGTGTCACATAGCAAACGTTGAAATCCCATCGGAGCCCGACAAGACGATCGAGCACTACCGGTGGTGGAACAAACTGTGTCGCGCATGTGGGGAGAAAAACATGACCGCGTATGGGGCCGCGCGGCTGCGGTCGCGCCTGATCAACGCCCTGTCGCAGCGCCTTGCCATTGACGAGCTGTACCGCCTCAACGGCAATGAGATTGAGCGGGAGCGGATCGAGGAGCCGCTCGTCGTCATGGGCCTCCCGCGGTCCAACGGGCACTTCGCGGCGCACGTGCTGAGCCACACCGGCCTCTTCCTCGCCGCCAAGCAGTGCGATACGCTGACGCCGTCCATGCTGCACGAGAGCGACCGCGTGGACCGCTTCCGGCGGCAGTTCTTCGGCTTCCCCTACCTGCACCCGGACTTTCTCTGCGTGCGGGTGCCCCAGGCGACGCAGATCGACGACGACCTGACGCTGCACCTGCTGACGCCGCAGTCCCTCGCGTGGGGTCTGCTGCACGGCCTGGACACCCACCTGCTGGAGTGCATCGAGGAGGACCAGACGCCCGTCTACGCGCAGCTGAAGCGGACGCTGAAGCTGCTGCAGTGGTACCACCGCTGCGGCCACCTGACGACCCCGGTCGCGAAGGAGTACGAGCCGATCGAAAACCCGATGGAGACGCAGAAGTACGGCACCAAGCCCGCCGTCGCCCGTGCCCAGTGGGTCCTGCACAGCCCGCTCGCGATCCTCAGCACGGACGCGCTCAACGAGACCTTCCCGGACCTGCGGGCGATCTGGGTGCACCGCGCGCTGGCCCAGTGCATCCCGTCCCTCTGTTCGTCCCTCTGCCTGCACAACGCGCTCTACACCGGCAAGCCGCCGACCGACGCGCAGCTGGCGCTGACGGGGGAGAAGGTCCTCGGCCTCTTCGGCAGCGGCACGCAGTACGCGATCGACTACTACGGCGGGTTCGACCAGAAGCGGCGCATGGTGCACTGGTCGAACCGCGACGTCAAGCGCCACGCCTCGCGGCTGGCCGGCAAGACGCTCGCCCACTTTGGCATCGACCTCGACCGCTACCGCCGTATGCAGATGATCAACGGGCAGACCGCCTACGGGGAGAACGCGCGGCCGCTACACGACTCGCAGATGCCCTACTTTGCCCTGCATGAGGGCCTCATCGGCGACGTGTTCAAGGACTACATCTATCAATTTGAGGAGTTCGCCTTTGAGAAGCGGTTCGGCGTCCACATTCAGGAGTACGAGAGCATCGCGGGCAGCTCGGACAACGTCAACATGGGTGCGCTGCGCATCGGCTCCAGCGACCATGGCAAGCTGGGCAGTCTGGAGAAGACGACGCTCGGGGCGGGGCACACACCGGCGGGCCACTTCCTCAAGGAGAGCGACGCGTACAAGTCGTGAGGGGGGGGGGAGTGAAGAAAAAGCCGTTACAGTAAATACACTTATGCACACACACACAGACACACATAATAAATAATGAATAAAAAATAGGACTTCTGTTTTGTTTAGTTGTGTAGCGCTCTTCTTCATGCAGTTGTTGTTGTTATGCGTATGAATCTCTCCTTCTTCCCTCATATTTCTGCATTGTATTAGAATATTGAAGTATATTTGCACCACCGTGAGTCACTGTCTCCGGATACTTCTTTTCGTTTTGTTTTGCTTTTCTTTGATTTCCCTCTTTTTGTGTGTTCCCAATCGAACGAGCGCGGCCTTCCCCTCTAGGAGAAACCCCATATATCCCTGTCCACACACACGAGCGGGCGCCATGACGGAAGGACGCTTAGAGACGGTCCACAACCTGCGGCCGGAGAACTGGGACAACCGGCGGCACTGGACGAACTGGCACCACCTCTACGACTGTGAGGAGGACCACATCGCCCGCGAGAGCGCACCCTTCCACGACCTGCGCGCGGGCGGCCAGTTCCAGTACGAGTACGGCGCCGGCGGCCCGTACCGCCAGCCGCTCGCGCCGGTGAAGGTGCAGGAGCGGCCGGCGGGCGACCGCATGGACTTCTCCAAGGGCCGCGGCACCGGCATCGGCGGCGGCGGCAACGTGCCGGTCGACACGGAGCCTGGCCGGCCGCAGCGCAGCACCGCGCCCGGGCGCATCAACGGAGTGCACACCAAGAAGAACCCCCTGAAGCGCGGCCTCTTCTCCGAGTACGAGTGGATGCCGGAGGGCGAGCCGGACGCAAAGAACAAGGAGCGCAGCGGCGGCATGAAGGCGGGCGGCCCCGTCAATTACATTGGCGAGGCGCACGAGTACATCGAGGACCCGTACCGCGACAAGGCGGACCACGGCCGCATCGGCCACTTCAAGACCGGTACCGTCAAGCACGACCAGCACGAGTGGATGCCGGAGGGCGAGGCGGAGCGGCAGCCGGTGGAGTCCTACGGGCCCTTCAACGCCGGCCACCCCGCGGGGATGCGCCTCACGGGGGACGTCGAGTGGATCCCGGACCCGTACCAGGACGGCCGCGTGAAGGACGGCCGCCACCCCTTCCGCACGTGGCACACGCGGCGCAAGTGGAACATGCCGGTGGCGGCGCCGTGGCGCGCCGGGCTGACGACGGCGGAGCCCGCGAAGGGCGAGGGCCTCGACCTGACGGACCGCAACCTGCCCAGCCTCGCCACGTACCGCCGCGTCAACATGACGCACACGATTGGCAGCGAGGCCGCGCTGCATAGCTACCGCCAGCCCGAGCCCGTCAGCTTCAAGCGCCAGCCAGTTCATAAAATAAATAGCGCACCGAAGAACAGCACGAAATAATAATCATACCATAAACGACAACAAAAAAAAAACGGAACAGTTAAGAAGGGATGGTCATCGTCTTCAAAAGAAGGGAGACATCCGCTGATAGTGACACTGGACAACGTGGATGGCGTACGTCTTCGTTTCCGCTGTTTGTTTCTTGTTTCCTTTTACTTTGTGTGGTTAGCGGTGCGCCTGCTTTGCGCATCGCGGTCAAATAAACCTATTTCGTCTTGCTTTTTTTTCTCCTACGTATACACCTGTATAAACCTGTATTGTACTGTTATTACTGTTATTGTTTTTTTCTGTATTTCTCTCTCACTTTTTGGAAAAGGAACGAGAGAGAAAAATGTACAAAAGTATACATTAAAGAAAATCCATGTATATCAATCACTTCACCTCGCTGTGTAACCTGTAGCAACAAGAAAATCAACTGTTGTTTAATATATATTGATATATTCCTTCGATCAGTTTGAAACTGTCACACATGATTTCTTCAAACAAAAAAAATCAGAGTCAACAATATATACCCTCTTCCCTCTTCTTTTTTTTCTTTTTTCTGCATTTTAAGTTCGGAAACATAACTGCAACACACACACATATATATGTACGTCCGCGCATGTACACCCGGACACGATTAGCGCTCCGCCTCTGCGGTCTCACGAGCGCGTGCCGCGCCTCCCACCGCCCGTCACCCTCCCCTCCGCGACCGGACGATGCCGCCGCGGTGCGCACCTCCTTCCCCGCGCATGCGCCGCCGGCGCCGGTCCCGCCACCCAGCGCGGCGCGGCTGGCAGCGCAGCTGTGGCCGGCGCCGGCCGCAGCCGCGCTGGTGGGCGTGGCACCTCCACTGGATGCGGAGGCGGCGCGGCAGCGACACCTTGTGCACCGGCTGCTGCGGCGCGTGTGGCGCGCCACCCACGCCCGCCGCACGGACCGCTGGTACGCCAGTGAGCTGATCGCGCAGCTGCTGCTGCGCGGCGAGCGCGACGCCGCCCTCGCCGTCTGGCGCCACAGCCTCGCTCTCCCCCACGCCGGCCGCACGGACGACGGCGGCGGCGCCGTGCGGCTGCCGCTGCAGCTCGCGCTGTACTACGTGGTCGTCCAGCGCGACCCGCCGGCCGCGCTGGACGCGCTGCTGCTGGTGGAGCTGCAGCCGCGGCGCGCGCCGGACGCAGCCGTCCAGCTCGTGGCGCTCTTCCTGCGGTGCGCGGCCCTCCAGCTGCGCGGCGCGGTCGACACGGAGTGGGAGGCGGCCAAGAGGCAGTTCGACCGCCTCTGCGCGGCGCACGCCGCGACGGAGCGGCCGCCGCCGGCCGCCGTCCAGTGGATGCAGCGCGCGCTCGCCACGCGCGAGCTCCGCGTCGACGGGCCAGCGGCGCCACACGGCGCCAAGGACTCGCCCGCCGCGCGGCAGGCGCTGTACGCGGCGCTGCTGCGCTACCTCTGCCGCG
>AUXH01000285.1:0-23557 GCA_000482145.1 Strigomonas culicis | reverse complement strand
TTCTTCTTCGTTTACGTTTTTGTTTCTTCTCTCTCTCTCTCTCTCTCTCTCTCTCTCTCTCTCTCTCTCTCTTTCCTTATGGTTAGTTTTCATTTATCGCGAATTCGTTTCTTTACTCTATCGTCCACTATACACATTTTCTCCCCACCGCATACAATGTCGAGCATCACCGTCTCGTGCAGCTGGGCGACCAGCCCCGCGTTCGTGCACGTGGTGTCGGAGGAGAAGGGGCTGACGGAGGCGGAGGCCCTCATGAATCAGGCCGTGTCCGCGAACCGCGCCGACGCGGATGGCGCCCCGGTGACGAGCGACGCGGCGCCGTCGCTGCGCGTGGAGGCGGGCGCGCCCGTGCTGGCGCTCTGCGTCGCCTCCAACGCCCGCGTGGTGGAGGTGCACGACCTGGACAACGCCGAGGCGGCCGTGCTCACGTGCGAGGCGAGCCTCGAGCGTGAGGGCTGGTACCTGCACTACCTCTGCGGCAACGTCGCCCAGCCGCTGCTCGTGCCGCAGGGCCGCGCGGTGCAGCTCAAGCTGTTCGGCCGCCGGCCGCACAACGAGATCCGGGTCGCGTGCGTGTGCGCGGTGGCAGGCAGACCCCTGCCGGCGCCAGCGCCGGTTACGCTCACGGTGGAGGAGCGCCTCGCGCGGCTGGAGCACCAGATGAAGGAGAACATGGAGATGGTGCTGCGGCGCCTGGCCGGCGCGGAGAGCCGGCTGGAGGCGATTGAGGTCCGTATACGCTCCGGCAGCGCGGTTTGAGTACAGCGCCGACGGACACCCAACGTCGTGACAGCGGCACCTTCGCTGATGTGAAAAGGCATGCTCACACACGTTCGTGCGTGTGGCTTTAGCTCGTGCGATTGTTCGCCCATTTATCGTTCAACATTGTTGTTTAACACGTACTTGTGTGAAGTAGCATGGGTCGCTGTTAGTTCAAAAGTGCTTTTCTTTTTCTTTTTAGAGTTTTCAGAGTACTGGCATCTTCGATGGAGGTAATAGAAGTTATTCTCTTTCTTTATTTCGACTTTCTTACTCTCCTTTCGTTACCTTTTTTTTCCTTTTTTTTTGGCTTCTATGCTCTGTTCCTCTCGATTTATAACCTCGCTGCTGTCTTCCCCTTTCTATGATGATCGTGACATTTCCGTTCCATCAATGCCTTCTCCTTACTACTGTCGCAAAAAAAAAAAGAAAAGGAAGGAAAATAAAAGAAACAAAACTAGGCAAACAGTAAACTACACCGTAGATACTAGCTAGTCTTAGACAGACAACGAACATGCGGACAATCCGCGTCGTGCACCGGTTGGTGGGCGGTCGGCACTTCCACGCCCAGCATCGCACGCCGGTTCTCCCGCAGATGCCTGTCTGCGACCCCGTCCCCGCGGAGCAGATCTGCGTCGGCTACCTGCTGCAGCGCAACCAGGTCGTGAAGCACAGCCCACACCCTCTGGAGACCGAGATGAGCTACCTGCTTGAGCGCGAGCACGGCCGCTACAGCCGGCACGACGGCAGCGAGACGGCCACGCACTTCATGGCGTCGCGCGGCCAGTCACTGGACCTCCTTAACCGCACCGACGCGAATCAGATCAAAGGCAATTTCTTCGGCTTAGAGTCCTACCAGGACGCGATGCGGGTGGTGCTGCAGCGCTACCGCCCGGAGCGGCGCGTGACCGCAGCGGACCTGTATGACCCCGCGCAGCTGACGGACGCGCCGCCGCGGCGGCACACACTGCACCGCCGGCTGGATGACTACCTCTACCTCATCGTGCAGGACGCGGCGACGGGCCGCTGGACGGTGCCGCGGACAGCGCGGGCGGAGGGCGAGTCGCTGCGCATGACGCTGGACCGCGCCGTCTCCAGCCACCACGGCGACGCGCTCGACTGCTACGTGTGGTCGAACGCGCCGCAGGCAACGGTGCTGCTGGAGCAGGAGAACACGCGCCTCTTCCTCTACGTCGCGACGTACCTGTCCGGCCGGCCGAACTTTGCGACGGTGGAGCCGGCGCTGAAGGACCACGCGTGGGTGACGCGCAGCGAGCTGCTGCAGTACAAGGACACGTTTGCCAGCGCCCACCTCGTCGAGGCGCTGACAGACATTGCTGCGGATAGCATGTTTGAATCTTGATGCACACAGTAGCTGCGCGTGGGGTTACGTGTTGAGGGCTGTTTGTTCTGCCTTCGGTCTTCATAAGTACGTAATAACGATTGCTCCATGAGCAATGAAAGAGAAAGAAGAGCACAATACATAAAAAAAAAGAAAACTAAACTCATGCACATAGTGAATCGTTTGTCTCGACGCGACTTCACATATACTTTGAATCTTTTTCCTTCCCCCTCTTCATTTCTTTGGTTTTGCTGCTTCTGTCTCCACTTTCTACTCGTGTTGCTGACAAAAGGGCTTTTCCGCTGTCCACACCAAATCAGCAGACACAGAAAGCCTTTTTTATTATTATTTCAAAGCGTATCCTTCAGAATAGTTTTCCATCGCTTATACACATTGAGCCACTCATTAGACATATACTCTTTTTTAAAACAAGCTCTTGCTCTTTCCTCTGTGCATTACCCACCATGTATAATAATAACAACTGGATCCTAGCGCCTGGCGGGGCGGGTCTCCCTGACACCAATGCCCCGCACAAACTTCCTCCGCTGAGCAGTAGCCTTGCGCAGGAGAGTGACCGTGTGCTAGGGCCGTACTTCTCGCAACTGACAGGGGTGGCGGCGCGACAGCACGCAGTGATTTTTTGTGTGCCCCCGCTGATCGGTGGGGGCAGGCCTAAGCGGAGTTCTGCCGTGACGGACAGCTTCTTCTCCGTATCAGAAGTGCCCCCACCTCCTCTCCCAGCCATCGGCGGCCCACGGCATCCACAGTTACTGTTGCCTCCTATACCTCAGTGACCATGAGTCTCTTTTCCTCTTGCCGTTACACTCTTTTTTTTTTGTCTTCATTCATTGCTTTTCCGTGTCTTCTTTTTTCAATGACCTTATTCGCTCTCGACATAATATGTTTCTTTTCTTCACTTGTGCTTCATCTTACTGCCTGCTTCCTCTTCCTTCTCTCTCACAAACAAAACAGTGCCTTTATTTTTTTGCCCCCTTTTTAATACATTGTTATACACTTTGCTTTACTTTAAAAAAAAACAGATAGTACTCTTCTATTTGTTCTCTTTTGCATATTCTAAACACCAAAGATTGGAACATGGAGCAGCTGCGTTTCAGCATTAACGGAAAGTCCATCGTGTACGATGGCAACCCGAAGAACCGCAGCAAGGACCTCATCAATATTTTAGTGAAGATGGGCATCAGCGGCGACCGGGTGGTGACCACGTTTCGCGACAACATAGAAGACGAAGGCAAGTACACGGACAGTAAGATCCAGCAGATGTACGAGGCCGCCCGTGTCGCGCGCGAGGAGCGCAAGTCCGGCAAGGACAAGACCGCCGCTGCGGAGAAGCCCGCACCCGAGAAGGCGGCGGAGGCGGAGAAGGTGCAGAAGATCACTCTCCTCTACAAGAGCCGTCAGTTCTCCTTCGAGGGCCTCCCTAGCTCGAAGCAGCACGCCGTCATCCAGCTCCTGATCAAGCAGCCCGACATGACACCGGCGGTCGCCGTCGAGACCTTCCGTGCCAACCTGCCCGACTCAGCGGCGACGGATGACGAGATCTGGGGGATGGTGCAGGAGAGCAAGGCCGCGCGCGCGTCGCGCAAGGCGGGCGGTGCCGCCCCGGCCGCGGCCGCTCCCGCCGCCCCGGCCGTGGCCGCTCCCGCCGCCACACCCGCGAGCAACGACAGGGCGGCCCCTCGCGCGGCCGCCTCGCCCCAGTCCTCCAACCTGTCCCCCGTCTCCACCAGACAGGAGCACGTGGACCCCCAGGTCCAGCAGTTCGACGCGATCGAGAAGTACACGGGCGTATCCGCCGAGGAACGCATGTCGATCGACAAGTTTATTGAACAGGTGCTTAACCAGCCGGTCATGAACGTGGAGGAGCGGCTGCGCGAGAACCCAAAGGCGCGCGGCAACGACGACGAGAATACCGACCTGCTGCTGACGCAGCGCACCAAAGGTAAGATCGTCGTCTACTGCCAAGAGGAGAAGCAGCAGGGCACGAAGCTGGTCCATGCGACACCCACCATGTCGTTTGAGGAGTTCAGCCAAATCGTGGAGAGCAAGTACGGCCGCAAGATGGCGCTCTCCTTCTACGAGGACGACGACGTGATCGAGATCGACGACGACAACGTGTTCGCCATGTTCCTGGAGAACTGCCAGCAGAACGGCAAGAAGGTGAAGCTCATCTGCTCCAACCCGGCGGACCGCCGCCACGTCGCGGAGGACAACATCACGGAGGGCACCGCCGCGGCGCAGACGGGGACGGCCGGCGCGGTCGCGACGAAGAGCAAGGCGGTCGCCTTCTCCAACGGCGAGCTCAGCGTGAACTGCCTGCGTACGTACAACGGCCACTCCTCCGCGGTGTACTGCTGCTCCTTCTCGCCGAACGGGGAGCAGTTCCTGACCGCCAGCCGCGACCGCTCGGTGCGCCTCTGGAACGCGCAGACGGGCAGCTGCACACCCATGAAGGGCGGCCACAACGGCTTCGTGCTCTCCTGCGACATCTCGCCCAAGAGCAACCGCGCGGTCAGCTCCGCGGATGACAACACCATCAAGGTCTGGAACACGACCACGTGCAACAAGGTCGCGACGCTGAAGGGCCACGACAGCAAAGTGTACTGCGTCAAGTACAACACGCTCGGCGACTACATCGTGTCCGGCTCCTGCGATCAGACGGTCCGCGTGTGGAACGCGGAGACGTTCAGCAAGGTCGTGACACTGCGCGGGCACAAGAACGCCGTCTTCTCGTGCTGCTTCTCCAACAAGGAGAACGGCAAGTTCGTGGCCTCCGGCAGCGACGACCGCCTCATCAAGATCTGGGACTGGGCGAACAACAAGGAGGTGGTGTCGCTGCTCGGCCACGTGGGCACCGTGTGGTCGGTCGCCTTCTCGAACCAGGATCAGTACCTCATCAGCACGTCCATGGACCACGAGCTGAAGCTGTGGGACGCGAAGACGGGCGCGTGCGTGCGCTCCTTGGCGGGCCACAACGTTCCCATCCACAACGCCCTCTTTTCTCCGGACGACAAGTACATCTACTCGTGCGCGCGTGACTGCGGCATCATGGTGTGGCGCACGGAGGACGGCGAGCTGGTGGAGACCATCGTCGGCCACCAGAGCACTGTCTACCACCTTGACGTCCGCGAGAACAAGCTGCTCTCCTCCTCCCTGGACAACAACATCAAGCTGTGGGAGATCACACCCAAGAAGACGGCCGCATAGGTGGGGGACCCTGCGCGGACGGGCGCAGGACGGAAACACAGATCATGGAGGCTACATGAACTCACAGGGAACACACGCACACATCGCCATCAATGGTGAGGATATGTTGTTCGTTATTATCTCAACTGAAAAAAATCTAAAGGACAACAATTTAAAGGAAAATGAAAAATAAAAGAAACTAAAAAAAAAACCCACAAAAAAAACAAATACTATAGAAGGTTAAACAGACAATAAAATGAAATAATCTCAAGCACTAATTTGCAAACAAAAAGATAAGCTAACTATAAGTAGAGTAATATCCAGTGAAGTATAGTAGTGGCGAAGGCTGAACAGATGTTTTTTTTTTATACACCCACAATAATGAAAAACAAAAAAAACCTTTTTTGTTTTTGAGTCGATGTTGATTTAATGCCAGTTGATGCTGTTAAATGTTATATTGCTACATTACAATTCTTGCCGAGAGGGCGGGAGCAAAAAAAAAACACGGGAAGTGATGAATGTGTCGTTTTATCGATATTACCGACAGTATATTGAAGAGAACAAATGAACATGCAAATAGAAAAAAAACGCATATATGTGTGCCATTGTGCATACGCATGTGTGGTGTGACTGCTAGCTGGTTTTGTGACCTGGCCTGGGAGTTTTCTCTTATTTGCTCATTTTAGTATCTTTCCGCATTACAGAAGTAATACTAGCACAGTAAAAAGAACAAAAGAAGAAAGATCAGTGTCTTAACGATCACGGTCACAGTTTAAGGTAAACCTGAAACTAAAAAAAAAACAAAGGAGCAATCAAAAGGGAATAGATGGAGAGCGGAGAAAAGAACGATTCATAATGCCAATGTGCGGGTGTTTTCGTTTTCTCTGTTTCGATGCGTTTATTTGCAAATGTAGCTTTTTCTTTCCTATTTCTTCTCTTTGAGTTATGCCCACATTCAATCCCACATGAGTCGTGCAGTTCATTTTTGCATTTTGCGATGAGAAATCGCTTTTTTTCTCATTATTTCTCTTCGTTCTTTATCTATAGGCGTCAATTCTCATTCTGTTGGTATCACCTTTTTTTTTTTTGTATGTGTTTTGTTTTGTTTGTCATAGCATAAGAATTTTTGTTCTTGCTTCTTTTTCAAAAAGATTCAATGGAATACATATTACCAAGAAGGCTCTCTATGCCTTTAATTCTTTGATTGTTTCTCTCAAATATGTTTTTCTTCTTCAGTCTTCTCCTTGAGAAATGGGAAGTACCTTCTTTTGCCGCTTGAGCGAAACGACAAATACTTCTTTACTCCTGTTTCTGTTGCCTCTTGTCTCTTACGTGTGGTTAGTGTTTCTCTCTCTTTGTTTTTGTTTTTACTCTTACCTCACCGTCTACACGATACCATTTCTCTCTCTCACACGAAGCACCATGCGCAATCAGCCACTGAAGTCTCTCATTCAAGGGCTTCAGTCATTTTCGCGAGGGAGCAAAGATCATGTAAGCCTCTTTAGCAGTTTGACATTACAGGACCTGGGCTTCTATGTCTCCGACGAGGCTGCCATGAAGTACTTCCAGAACAAGGCGTATCCCCTGGCCGGCGAAGCGTTTCTGCTGGAGAACGCGCTGCACCAGTGCCGCTGCGAGGCCGGCCCCGGCGGCAGGCCCAAGTTCGTGCCCTTCGCCTGGAAGAGTGCGAGGGAGGACGTGCTGGGGTGCAGCACGCTCTTCGAGAGCGACGCCGTGACGCTGTGCTGGTTCGTCGTCCCGCCGGGCAGAGTGCTGCCGCTGCACGACCACCCGAACATGACCGTGTGGCAGCGCATCCTGTTCGGCAATCTGCACATCACGTCCATCGACTTCGACCGCAGCGACCCCAGCGGCGAGACGGGCGTCGTCGTGCACGCGGGAGAGATCGTGGGGCAGGAGACGGGCGCGGCGGGCGGCTTCACGCCGGAAGAGGGCGGCGGCGTGCTGCACGAGCTGGAGAACAGAGAGGAGAGCCTCCCCGCACTGTTCATCGACATCATCTCACCGCCGTACTACCGCGCGCCCTACAACATCCCGTGCACCTACTACACCGCGCAGAAGGAGGGCACCGAGAAGCCGCACCCCGCGCCCGTGGGCGACAGCGGCATCATCGGCGACGTGCGCCTGGGCGACCGTGTGCGCTTACTGAAGCGGGCCCACTACACGGGCCCTAGCATGAATGCCTTTGCACACCTGTCTGCCGACTAAATTATACTCTTAACTGTTTTTCCCTTTTCTGTGATCAGCTGTGTACATTTCACCTTATCCACATATCACGTTCAAAAAAAAAAATCAAACCCTTTCTCCACCCACTCCAATGCACATGGACGTGCTTATGCATCTCTGCTCCGTTGGTACTACTCCGTCAGCCATCCCTCTACTTCCTTTCCACACACACTCCTAGGTATTGCACTTCTCACCCCCTCAAAAAAAGAAAAAAAAAGGAAAACCGAATTAAAAGTACTCTAAGCAGTGCCTTCACCTTTTTTTTTGAAATTCATAATACTATAATCAAAGTTCTTTTTTTTTTCCAACAAAAACATAAACACAAATATTTGCCTTCCTAACATGCTCCGCTCGACCTCCGCGTGCCGCAGTAAGGCGGCCTATGATGTCATTGTGTCCGGTGGCGGCCTCGTGGGGGCCGCGACGATGGCATCCCTCCAACAGCTGCGCGAGCGCACGACCGCGTCGGCGGCGTCCGGCGGCTCTGCGCTGTCCCGCCTGATGATGGTGGACGTGGGCAAGCGCCCCACGTACGACCCTGCGAACCTGTTCCACCAGCTGCGCACCGTCAGCGTGACGCCCGTGTCCAGCAAGATTCTCGACAATTTGGGCGGGTGGGGGCGGCTGACGACGAAGCACTCCTACTACCGTATCGCCGTGCGCCACGAGCAGGCCAACAGCCCGCTGCTCCCGGAGGCGGATCACACAAGCTCCCTCTTTCTTAGAAAATGGCTGGGAGGCAAGACTTCCACGGAGCCGCTGCTGGAGTTCACGGACCTGCGCAAGCCGGTGGGGTTCATGTGCTACAACGCGGAACTGAACGCGGAAATGGTGAACGTGGTTGAGGAGCACGCCGCGGGGGCGAAGCACGACGTGCTCAAGTTCGAGTCCAAGCTCGAGAACATCGTGCTGCCGCCCAAGAGCGAGGTCGACGGCCCGTGGGGCACGGCCACGCTGCGGACGGGGGAGGCGGCGGCGGAGGGAACGTTCGGCCTGCTGCTGGGCTGTGAGGGCCGCGGCAGCCCCTTGCGCGACGTGCTACACACCGCGTCGCTGCAGCACGACTACGCGCAGACGGCCTTTGTGTGCGACGTGCGGCTCGATAAGCCGTTGGACGGCAACGTGTGCTGCTTCCAGAACTTCTTTAGAGATGGCATGATCATCGCGCTGCTCCCGATGTCGGAGGACACGGCCAACATTGTCTTCAGCACGACGCCGCAGCACGCGCAGCGGCTGATGGGGGCCAGCCAGGCAGAGCTGGTGAGAGAGCTCAACCAGCGCCTGCACGACTTCGCGCCCGCCGACATCCCCAAGATCGTGGAGGTGCCGGAGGGAGTGGTGAACGGCGCGCCGCGGCGGAAGCAAGGGTCCTTCCCCCTGCGCCTGAACGTGGCCACGAACCCGTACGCGCCGCGCGCCATTCTGCTGGGTGACGCCGCTCACGGTATCCACCCCTTCGCCGGCCAGGGCCTGAACCTGGGCATCTACGACGTGTGCGCGCTGACGGACGTGCTGGAGAAGGCGATCCGCTCCGGCCACGACATTGGCAACACGGTCACAGTGGGCCAGGTGTTCGCCGGCGAGATGCTCGCCCACACGACACCCATGATTGTCGGCATGGAGACGATCAAGCAAATGATCTATGGGATGCCGGGGCTGGCTTGCGCGGGCATGAAGGCCATCAACCAGCTGCCGATCCTGTCCACGCTCGGAAAGGATGCCATCTTCCAAGTGTCTTCCGGCGTGGCCTTCGCCGCGCGCCACCCGGATTGCTTCCTCCTCGACTGATCGATTTCGATTGAACGAGGAGAGCCGTTTGGCGAACCCTGACGCGCGAGAAAAGAGGACAAGGGTGCACTTTACGAAGCGCAGGACCATGCCGTAGAAGGGAGAATCAAGCAATGCTCCCATACACGCTCAAGCACGACAGCAACTGAATCCCATACGCGTTCAAAACCAATAAAAAGAAAAACAGTAACTCTTTTGTGCATCCAGCTTTAGCATATCGTTTTCATTTCGTTCCGTTTTTCTTTTCTCCCCCTCTCTGTCCCAAAGCAATGGCGGCCATTCATTTGCTGAAGGGGGGGGGGGGCGCGAGTCACACCAGCATCCACAGCAAAGAGGTGCACACACGATAATTCACTAAGTTTCTATGCCCTCTTTTTAAGCGGGACCATAACGAACAACCGCAATCAAACAGACTCCAACAAAGAGATATGTTTGCGAGCTTGTGTCTGTCACGCAGCGGCCCGTCGCTTCGATTGATAAAGCTCACCGTCTGCTGCTCAGTTGCATGCCTCCCTTTCTCTCTCCCTCTCTTCTACTGCACAGTAAATCAAGACATTCAACTAGAGGAGTACAGAGCGACACACTAATCCACACATAGAACCATTGGAGCCCATGAACCCCTACGCTAATCTGCAGGCGAATGGGTGTAGGGCCTACGAAAGCCTCTCCACCGCCCAGCAGCTGGAGCTAACGGAATACTTGCACGCACAGCTCAGCACCCGTGCACCTGGCACGGACGTGTCGTGGGAGGAAAGGCTGGAGACGATCGTGGACGAGGTGATGACGCGCCGCGCCTGCCACAACGAGCCTTTAGACATGGCTGCCATTGTGGAGGAGGTGCTGCCCATATCGCGAGGCGCCATCCCGGCGGACGTGCGCGAGGGGCTGTTCCGACGTGTGATAGGCGAATTGCACGCGTAGACGGTGATCGTGCTTGCGATAAAGCTGCTGCCTTTTTTTTTTATCTGTGGTTATGTTCACGACTACTTTTCTCTTAGTGAATCTGTGTTTTTTTTTCCTTTCTTCGCATGTATTTGCTTTCTACCTTCTTTTCCTTCTTCCTTTCCTGCCCTTTACTGCATCTGCTTTTTTTATTTATTTAATAGCCTCTCTGTTTCATTTCATCATACTCCAAACGTGTTGATGCGCTCTAGACCCACCGCCGCTACCCACCCGTCTGACATCGCGAAGCGGATCCGCGAGGGCACCCAGAAGCGGCAGGAGGAGCAGCGGCGCCTGCAGCAGCTGCAGCAAGACTTTCGAGAGGTGGCGTCGGAGGCAGCACCGCAGGACTTCCGCGGCAAGCATCTGCTGCCCAGCATCATCATTTACCTCTTGTTTGTCAGTGTACCTCTGTCCGAGCGGGCCATTGACTGGTTTCTAGTCGGACTCGTCACCGCACTCAACGCGGCGCTCGCTGTGGTCGGCATGCACTCGACGTGGACATGCGTTCTGCTGCTTGTCCTGTGCAACTGGATCCTCCTCGACCGGTCCCCCGACCTGTACGAGCTGCCGCGCCTCGTCGCGTCGCTGCCGCCGTCCGCCCTGCCCATCTTCGCGGGCGGCAACGCCGCGCTCTTCTGTGTGCTCTACTACACCTTCGTGGGCCGGGGTGGCCCGCGCGGCGACGGGCAGGGCAGCGGGCTGCTCCCGAGCGCAGGCGTGGACGAGGGGAAGAAGGAGCGGCAGTGCCTGGAGGAGTTCGCGCTGAAGCGCGAGCGTGAAAAGCGCCTCGACCTCGTCGTGTCCTTCATCACGCTCGTCAACGTGGCCGTGCTCCTCTACGCAGGGGTGATCCCGGTGGGGAACTTGAAGATGGGTATGCTTGTGCTCACGCGTTTATTTAGCGGTTGATGGACTGCTGCTCACCAGCGTGCTATCAAGCTTCTCGTGGAACGTGCATCTGTTTCCTTCCTTCCCTTCACTTTTGAAGTGTGAAATGGTTTTAGGAGGTAGTGTTGTCTGCACTTACTCATTTCCTATCGGACTCTTTGCCGCTTTTCTTCTTTTTTTTTTAGTTCTTTTTCTTTTTGTGTGTATGCGTTGACATGTGCTCTAGTGCATACACGTGTTTATTATAGTTAATCGGACAATGACTTTGTGTTGATCAGGTGACCTGCGTATGGAGGCTGCGTTGCACAGGAGTTTCTTTTCCGCGTGAACAGACTCCCCCGCTTGTATTTTCCTCTTCCTTCTTCCCTTCTCCCTTGTCTGCATGTAGTTTTTATACTTTGTTTGTCTCTCTCAATTTTATCGCTCCTGGCGTAGACTCTCCCCCCCCTCCGTCTCTTCACTCCTCTGTTGCAATGGAAAACGAAAATGATGGCAACGAACAGCGTGGCCGAGGGCGGAACCACGGGAAGAGGAGAGGCCGCAGGCGCGGCGGCAACAAGCAGCCGTCGCCGGACTTCGTTCAGGAAGTAGCGCCGGTGGCCCCCAGTCCCGCGGAGGACGACATCGATACGCCCACGCCGCCGTCGCCCGCGAGCAGCCCCGTGCTCGACACCAGCGGCGGCGCGGACGTGTCCATGACGGCCGCATCCACGCCGGCGCCGACGCCGTCGCAGTCCCGCGAGGTGAGCACAGCCTCCGCGTACACGCCGGTGGCGGGCGCGGATGCCGCAGCGTCGTCCGTGCCGCCGAGTGGCCCTGCGGCCGTGGCGCCGCCGGCAGCCGTCCAGGAGGCGCCGCACGCCAAGAAGGAGGAGCCGCCCACGAAGAAGGAGGAGGCTCCGGCGCCGGCAGAGGTACGCGCGAGCATCCCTGTCCCGCCACTTGTACAAAAAATGGATGCCATCGTCTCCAGCCAACAGGGCGAGAAGAAGGAAGTGGCCGCTATCAACGCGTATGCCCTCGAGCACTCCAGCATGACGGAGCGCGCTGCTTTGTGTGAGTCTCATCCCCACGGTAATCACCTCATCACACCGGCGTTTGCCGAGGGTGACGAGAGCAACGCCCAGCGGGGCAAGGAGTCCGGGTGTATGGAGGCGACCTGTGCATCGTGTTCGGTCATGTGAGCATTATAAACCAAGTGGATCTTTTCAATTCGGTAGTGAACAAGCATACACACATAAAATAGTTTTTATTATTATTATTATTAAGGAAAGTGGTTACAACAGCACTAACGACACCATATTGCGCTTTACACGGTTCAAACATTTGTCTCAAGATGCCGAAAGAGTGAAACGCATAGACAATACGTATATCTTTTTTTTCTTTTAACGATTGACAATGCCTTTTATAAAACTATTATTGTGATTGTCTTTTTCTAATCATTTTTATTCATTTTCTTTCCCTTTCTATTTCACTCTCATACTATTAGGTTCAGCCAAAACTAAACAGGAGCGAAGGCTCCACCTCTACTTGTAGATCTCTTCTTTTGGTGCCTTCCCCCTTTTCACCAAATGGCTTCTCGGACCCCTAGAGCCACGTCTCTCGGCCCGGACCTCACCGCGGAGTCAACGGTCGCTGAAATACAGCAGCGCATCCAGGCTCTGAGTGAGCTTTTGGAGAAGACCGGCCGCCGTCTGCAGTACACGGATCGCATGCATGATCGCCACCGGGTCATCATCGACGAGCTCCGCGGCCACGTCGCCCGCCTCGAGGAGCACTTCACCAAGAGCCAGTCGGAGATGGCCTACGTGCAGCAGCAGCTGGAGTTCGTCGTCGTGAGCCTGGAGAAGGAGCGCGGCATTGTGGCCGACCACACGGAGCAGCTGCGCCTCTTCGCGGGCGAGGCCACGCGCCACGGGGGCCTCGACCACGGGGGCGCTGCCTCGAAGCCGCTCGTGCTGGTGCTGGCCAATTGGCTCTACATGCCTGTTATCCACTTCGCCAAAGGGTTCTACACGCTGCTGTACCCCATCATCAACACCGCCCAATCGCTTTCGCTGTTCAACTCGGAGGTGCTGCAGCGATACACGAACGAGCACCTTCGGTCGCGCTGGAATAACGAACGGAAGGGCGATCTTCTCGATATGCTCCAGCGCGGCACCTACGACCCGGCACCGCACGCAGCGTTCTATAAACCCAGCGCGACGGAGCGGTAGGTGTGCTGCGCTCTCGGCCACCTGTACAGTGTTATCTTGCTCTTGTATCTTTTTGTTTCCTGACACACCCCCTTCTCTTGTTGATTGCTCTTGTGTGCTGCACCTCTTCACGGTTTGAGTGACGACGTGTCCCCTTATGAGCTTGCGCCTCTCCGCTCCACCCTTCTGCTCCTCCACTTCACCCCCCCTCCTCTCTCTCTCACACACACACACGTTAGAGCTTCTGCTTTGTGTACAGTAGGAAAAAACCCAACCACAAAAAAGGTGGCGAGGGATTCGTTTCCCCGCTTCTAGGTCTGTTTACAAGAAACAACAAGCATACTTATTAAAGCTGTGTTTCAATTCTCAAAAAATAAAAAAAACAATAAATACATAAATTAAAAAAAAAATAACAGACCGATGGGAGATGAACTTCGCTTCCACACGATGCCAGGACCTTCCTTTTCTTCCTCCAGTACGCCTCACATGACCCTGCTGGCGGATTCGTGCAGTTTGTTCGGCTTATCATTCATTATGATACTGTTTTCGTTCGCACTTGTATCCGCATTGTGTACACTTTACGTCGTCTACTCCAACACGCGTCGCCTGCTGGAGCTCAAAAGAAAAACGGCGCTCGAGATTTCCGAGCGCACCACACCCCTGTCTTACGAACAACACGGAGTAAGCCATCTGGCGGTGATCATGGATGGGAATCGGCGCTATGGAAAGGTCAACTCGACGCAGGTGCCCACGAACGCGCAGCAGTCCGAGCTGACGGCGCTCTGCAGCAGCCTGAGCGGAAGGCCGAAGGGCGCCGCGACGGCGCAGTGGGTGCGCCAGCAGTACAGCATGTTCCTCTCGCTGATTCAGTGCAGCGCGTTGGACGGCCACCGCCTCGGGGGCGAGAAGCTCATGGATTTTATAGTCTACTGCATTGAGATGGAGATCCCCATGCTCACCGTGTACGCCTTCTCGACGGACAACTGGAGTCGCCCCAGCCAGGAGGTGGACGTGCTCATATCCCTCTTCTTCTTCTTCTTCGACCGCATCCGTCGAATGTCCGAAACGTACGGCATTTTCATTCGCTTCATCTCGACGCAGCCGGAGCGCCTCCCCCGCCACGTGCTGGAGCTGATGAAGGAGGTGGAGTGCGAGTCTCGCCACCACCACCCGCGCCGCATCACGGTCAACGTGTGCGTCAGCTACAGCGGCCAGACGGAGGTCCTCGCGGCCTGTAACCGTCTCCTGGAAAAGAGACTTCACACGGCAGAGCGGGCACCTGTGACAAAAGAGGAGCTGGGGGGAGAGATGCTCCGCAGCGTCACACAGGCCGACTTTGAGGGTGAGGACGCCTCCGTCTTCTCGAGCCCGTCGCAGCGGGAGCCGCAACTCATGCTGCGGACGAGCGGTGAGCAGCGCATCAGCAACTTCTTGTTGTATGAGTCTGCGTACACTGAGTTTGTCTTTGTCGAGAAGACCTGGCCCGAGATTACAAAACACGACCTGATACATGCCCTCGGCCAATACGCCAAGAGGGACAAACGCATGGGTAAATGAAGCCCGTTGATTTGCACACTGACAGATGGTCGATACGTGTAAAGGATGTACATAGAACAGATCTTTGTGCGTCTTTACATGCGTATTTTCCTCTCCTCAAAAAAAAAAGGAAAAAAAACATCATATTCTCGTTCCCTTTATCCATTTTTCTCTTGTATATCTTCCTACAAACGTAACCTGCTCAAGTGTTCTATTGTTGCTCTCGTGGAGGATACGACACATCCAGACCAGTGGCTTACCGTCCCCACTCACGCTTCTCCCTTTCTCTCTCCCTGGTCTCTCATTTGTGTGCACTTCTTACTGACCGCTTATCGTAGTTGTAGTTATTGTGCTTAGACAGTATGTTCCAGCCATCCGGTGAAGGCGGTGGCAAAAGCGGTCGTGTGGCGTGTGATCCAGGCATACCCTTCACGTCCTCGCTGATTGTGGACGTGGCCAAAAACGAAACCACACGGACAGAGACGGTGCAGATCATCACGAGCTGGCTGATCGACCAAGGCTACACCTCTTCCGCCCAACTTCTCCGAGAAGAGGCAACGTCCCAGCTGCGCGGGGAGCATCAGCAGCGCAAGGTACTGCGCTCCATGTGCCGGGCCGTGGAGGAAGGCGCGTGGGACGCGGCGCAGAAGAACCTGAAAAAGTTGCTCTCCAAAGCCCCGGCGAAGGGCAGCGCCGTGAAGCTGGAGTCCACCTCGCAGATAGCCGCGCTGACCCGGTCGCTGCCCTTTCTTCTGACGCAGCAGCAATTCTTAGAACTGGTCGATTCGGATGACAATCAAAAGGCGTACACCTTTTTCATGAAGTCCGTCAAGCCCTTCGAGTCGTCCATCAACCGCGAGCACTTCCAGAGGCTGAACTACCTACTCACGTGCAAGACGGTGGCCGAGTCCGCATCCATCTACGCGGAGTACCAGAACTGGACGCCCGATGCCGGCCGCTTTCAGATTGTGCGAGTCATCCAAAACGCAATGGGGTGCAGCTCGTCGTATCCCTACTGCCGTCAGAGCAACGTCGCGGCTGCGGCCCCCCCGCGCGACCTGGACGACCTGGTGCGCCAAGCGCTGTCCTTCGAGCTGCTCCAGGGCCAGTTCCCCAGCCTCACGAAGGACATGGCGAAGGTGAGGGTGGACTCACTCTTTGCGCCGCTGCAGGCGCGGCTGCCCCCGAAGGAGCCGCTCATGGCGATCGACTTGAATGAAATCATGCGCGAGAAGTTCCCCCTGTTGGCGCCGAAAGGCGACCGACGCGTGCGCATCACCGCCTGCCAGCCCTTTCTCAGCAGCTCCGCGGTCGTGGTGAGCACGCACGACGGCGCGGTGCTCTGGACGCCGCTGGAGAGTGTGAGCGCGTCGTACGTCCCGCGGAGCTCCTTTGCGCACGACGAGGTACTCCTGTACACGCACAAGTACCCGGTGCGCGGCCTGGCGCGCCACGAGTCCAAGCTGCTGTGCTGGGGCGGCAGTCAAGCCGTCGTGCTGAACCTGGCGCTTCTCGTCGACGCCCCCACGAGCGACGCGGCGGACACTTTTGACCGCTCCAAGTGCGTGACGAACATCTTCACACATGCGGCCGAGACCTACTGCAGCTGCTTCTTTCCCTGTGGCACGATTGTGGCCACCGGCCTCTCCGAGGGGACGGTGACGGTGTGGGACGCGGTCAGTGGCACCAAAATGTACGAGAACAATTGCAACACGCTAGCCATCGTCTCCATCGTCACGAACCGCACGGGTACGGTCTACTACGCCGCCTCCAAAGATGGCATCATCCGCTCGGTCGACACCGTGACGGGCGTGACGACCTTCACGCTCGTAGCGCCCATCACGTCGGAGATATCGTCCATCACCTTGTCGCCCTCCTCCTCCATGCTGCTGGCGTCATACAGGGGTGGCACTATGCGGCTGTGGGACATCTTGACGGGCAACCTGCTGCCCTTTCGCTTCACGGGCGTGGAGAACAACACGAGGCTCCGCGTGCCCATTGCCTTTGGCCAGCTGGACTCCTACCTGTTCAGTGGCAGCGAGGACGGCTGCGTGTACTTTTGGGATCTCACCACGTGCTGCGAGCCGGAGCCGCTTCCTGCGTTAGCGGCGCCGGAGAGCGTGCCGGTCGGGGGCTCCTCCCCGAGACCGGTGGCGACGCGGTGGCCGCGGGCGGAGATGGTGCGCCCGACCACCAAGTGCCGCACCCACCAGGCGTGCGTGAGTGACGTGAAGGCGGAGGGCTCTTTTCTTGTTAGCTGTGGTGAGGATGGTTTGCTGTATGTGTATTCTTCAAGAGGTGAGATATAAGTGTCTCCTCCATACCGTATATTTTTTTTTCTTTTTCGCTTGATAGGACTTGCTATACCACCCAAACGACGGGTACCGTGCACATGTTTAGGCTTCCTTCTCACCTTGTTCCTATGTGATCCCTTCCCCTGACCGGATCTCTGCCGGCGCCACTGTCCCAACGCGGTCTTTTCCATCCCCTCCCTTCTTCCACTCCACAATAAGCAATACATAGCTGTGAAGAAACACATCTCTTTTTCTATACGCAAAGATGCATCAGAGTATCGATGCACTCCTCACAGATGCAACCTTTTTGCTCAAGCTGCGGCGAAAAGTAGCGCTCAGCTTAGTGTCGTGCTCTTCCTCCGGGCTGTACGAGCTGTTCCGGCTCTTTGAAAAAGTGGACGCCGTCCACAAGTCTGCGGAGGCGGTAGTGGACCAGTCGGCACTCTTCAGCATTGTGCGACCCTCGTTCCCTGCCACGGTGTTCTCTGACCGTGAGCTGCAGGTGCTCATCGAGCTCGCGCGTCAATCCACGGGCGGCGACGGAGGGGGCGCGGAGCCCCCGATAGCAGACGTTAGCCCCTCCACCTTCTGCTATATGCTGCGGAAGATCCTCCCTTTTCACGCATGGCAGCTCTCCTCCCTCTTGTCCACCTGCCGGGCAAAGATTTTCGAGTCCAACACGATGAGCGGCCTTGAGGAGCACGTGAGCGATCTGCTGCGCGGCGGCAAGGCGCCCGCGCTGCGCACGCGCGAGGTGGCGAGCTTCCTCGTTGGGTTCTGCAACCTGAGCGGCTCGCAGGCGCAAATAGCGGTCGATTACTTTTCGCTGGACAGCAAGGACAAGCAGCGCGGCGACGCGGCATTCGACGTGCCGCTCTTGTACGATGCCTTGTTCGCCGAGGAGATGCCGGTGGCGCTGCAGTACCCGCTGCTTGCGCAGCGCTTCACCGAGGCCACGGCCGTCCCGCTCGGCCAAGGCGCGCGCACCGGGTCGCTCGCGCTCGCCCAGGCGCTGCAGCGGGCGGGCCTGTGCCCGGCCGGCGGCACCGTCGCGGCGTGCCGCGGCAGCACGGCCGCCGTGGAGCTCGCCGCGTGGAAGCGGGTGTGCGCGGCGCTGGCGTGCGGCATGAAGGAGGCGGAGGTGACGCAGCTCTACGAATTTCTCCGTCGGGGCGACCGGGGCCTCACGGTGGCGGGCGTCATGCAGTTCTACAAATCCTTCTTCCCGTCTGTTGGCATGTCCGTGCTCGACATTATCACGACGGCGACACGGACGCAAATCGTCAAACAGGGCGAGACTTCCCTCGTGGAGCTCTTCAACGCGCTGGAGGGGTACGGCACGGACCGCATCCCGCTGGAGGTGTACATAAGCGCCGTGCGTGACGCTGCTACCGGAAAAGGGGCGATCCCTCTCTACGACATTGATCTCGAGTATGTGCGGCTGAAGGCCCCTACTCGCGTCCAGCTGCTGCTGCTGCTGTGCGGGCCGGTCCCGCCGAAGCGGGACTCGCTCATCCGGAAAGTCTTTGAGCGCCTCGCGCGCGACTCGGCGGCGCGGTCCATCCCCACGCACACCGCCATGAACGAGTTTAAGGTCACCAAAATTGAGAGCGAGCCTCTCCAAAAGAAGGCGCAGGCGTGGAAAACGTACACGGAGCGCTACTACAAATCGCTCGACGCCGAGGAGCTGACGTACGAACTCTTTAGTTACGTGTGGTACATGCTATCCGCCGCTGTAGAGGACGACCCCACCTTCACTGTGATCCTATGGCAGGGCTATTCGTTGGCCGAACGCCCACCATGGGCCAAGTAGAAACAGGAGAGAAGAAGCAAAAAATATAAAAGCAAGTGAGTGGTTCGCATGACTTAACCCCCTCTTTTTATTATTATTGACACTGTTCTAACATGTATGCACCCGTCACAAGACGATCATCCATGTCATTTATTTACTGTTCTACACGCTCTTGTCTTCTCTCCTCCTCTCTTTTCGTCTATCCTGCACGGGGACATGCCAGCAGCCACCCCCACGCGTATACTTTGTTTCTTCTTTTGACATGCTAGGACTAGAAGTTGTTGCCGTCGTCCCCTTCTTTGTGGCGGCCTGGAAGTTGAGCCAGAAGGTCAATGAGCAGCGCGCCCTCATAGAGCAGCACGAGAGTCTCATCACGCAGCAGCAGGAGGTTCTGCAGACCTTGACCGGCGGCGGCAGCGGCACGTCGGTCGTCTCCTCCAAGACGCTCGCCGTCGTCAGCGTCCTCGTCGCGGCGACGGTGACCGCGCGCTACACGTACCAGGCGACGCAGATACGGCGCAACGTGCCGCCGCCGCCCAATTACGAACCGCGTCCTGCCGTCTTCGACGCGGAAGAGTGCATCATCTGCATGGCGAATAGCAAAGACACCTTCTTTTCACCGTGCCAGCACTTCTCGACGTGCTGGCCATGCTCCCAGAAACTGCTCAACAAGCAGTGCCCGACTTGCCGACAAAAGATAGAGTTCACACAGTTTCTGTACGTTTCATGATCGACACGGGTTTTCCAGCTACCAGTTTACGTCTGCCTTCGTTTTAATTCTAATTCATTTTTTTTTGTGAGCACGGGGATGTGCACCGTTTAGTGAACCTTATTGTACATTTTTTTTTTGTCGGCGGAGGTTTAGTCTTCTTGTTTTGTTCTCGTTCTTTTGAAGATATCGTTTGGATGCGTAGTGAAATGGAAAACGTGTAAGTGCTGGTCTCCCCCTTCCTCCTCCAGCTTACCTTCATGCCGCCACGTTGAGGCACGTCATCTGGTTCTCTTCCTTTCTTCTCATTTGCTACGGTAGGAAGCATTTTTTTCTTTAAGCTGCAGCAAAAACAGGCCCGAGGTGTGGACTCTGAGCTTCTGCACTCTAGCGGAACAGGGGTGCGATGTACCACATTCTCTTAGTGGAATCCTCCCCAAGCACGCACCGCCACTCATTGAAAGGACTCATTCCGACTCTCCCCTTTCTATTACAGTGCACCTCTGTTTGTAGGCGAACTCTAGAGGAACGTCCTTCTAAGGTACTGCTGTGAACAGCTTTGCTTTTCATTGTTGAACGCAGAGCACAGCTCTGCATCTCTGCTGCGGGGTTTTGCGAATCCCTATTAAATGTGCTGCTGCTACACGCTACTTATAAGTACTAGTAATTGTACTAGTGGGTCGGTGTGTGTCTGTGTGTGTGTCTTCCATTGACTTGCAGTTGTTACATTTATACATCTCTCTTTCTCCCTCTCTCTCTCTCGTTCTGTTTTTCTTTTCAGTATAATTATATTTGCTAGTAGTATCCGTTTTTATCGTCTTTTTCCTTAACATTTTCTTTTGTTAGTTGGATTAAAAAATATCAAGTTGTTATCGCACTTTTTTTTTTGAAACAATTGTTTGGGACAAGTTGAAGTTCTTGTTCATAATCTGCTTTTCTATTTCTTTGTTACATTTTTATCTTGACACGAGAGAGATTCTTGTAACATGGCAGATCTTTGGTAATCCATGCATTCTTTCGCCTGATCTTTAATTGCCACATGGCATATTCGAAAGGATGAATGTAGTATTGTATGTTGTTTTAAATAACCTCTCCCACCAACTGAAAAAGAACAAAACAAGTAGTATTTTAAAATAGTAGTCTTCCTTGGAAGTGTTTTACAGGTCAGCCTTGTTACGGTCTGTTGTGGAGCGGGGCGTCGGTGGTACACCAGTTAACCATTTCGACAGCGTGTATCTTGATCACTGTTTTTTCCCCCTTTCCCAAACCTCTCTCTGTTTTCCTTTTATGCGCAGTTCAGCGACAACATTTTTTTTTTATCGCTTCCTACGTACCGTGTGTAGGCGTAGTTTAGGCATATTCAAATAACGCATATCCCATAGGTATTGCAGTCATGTAAGGATGTGAGATGAACCCATCTGCCGGAGTGGCCCAACCAGTTGATTTACTGCGTACCCATTGTGACGATTTCTCTAGTGATCGTTCTCACACAAGTTTTGCATCAACCCAGATCATTTGTGTTCTCTGCAGCACGTGAAGGGAATGGCGTTTACTATCACGTATTTATTGACTACAAATGCAAACCATCTCCATGTGAAGGCAAAGTTTTTTTTTTTTTTGGCATAGGAGGTGCACAAACGAAGAGCAGGGCATGTCTCGGAGGTCCACAGGAGTTGCTGTTGTAAGAGCGACTTCAACTTGTCCGACAAATCATCTTGTGTGGGATCATTCCGGAGGCATATAGTCTTCTCTCTGTAGTGGCATGTGAGTGACATTTATAGGTTAAGAACGCATCACTGGGAGGCATGAAAAATAGTCCTTTTAAGGCATATCCGTCCATGTGCAAGGGCGGGACCGTCTACACTAGACGGTTTGGAAACAGAGGCTACTAGGACATTGTATCGCCGCAGCGAATAAACTAGATATCCAAGGTCGCATCGGCTTCATGCCGAGCGCAACCGAGGAGAAGCAAAAAGTACCCTCTTGCACATCATGTGTAAACCTATGGAGCAGAGAGAAGCTACTTTTCTGTACATTCGAGTATCCGCTTCATACGTGCAGCGTCTATTCTATAAGATAGCAACGTGATTTTGTGTGCACTCATTTGCTTCCTCTCACCTCTTCTCCACGCTCGATTTAGGTTTTTCTTTTCCCTTTCTCGTTCTTCGCTTTCCCTTTTGCTTTTTCAAGTAGTATTTATAGTAGTATCTTTATTATTAAAAAAAAAAAGAATAAAGTGAACCACATTTATTTAGTCTAAACATTTTGTTTTATCTGTTTTCAGTGGCGTATCCATAACGTGTTGGATTTCAGCTTTCTTCTTTTTTTGTCGCATAATAGATTAAAAGAATAAGTATTGTGTTTGTTTTCTATCGTCCACTCTGAATGGAGCACACAACCGAAAATATGGAGGATGGCAATGTGTGGACCATAGTGAGCAGTTACGCGATGGAGCTCGTGACAGCGTATCTGCCTCGCGTCTCGTGTGCGGTTTGCGCTTCTGACCGCAATATGCGGTTTCTGGCGGAACTGAACGGGCCTATGACTGGCCACAAAGTTGTTATTTCGTATCGCAGGGGCTGTTACGAACCGAATAACGCTTCTTTTGCAAGCTCGCGTCATACTTCTTCCTCATCAGGCTCCGATGATCCCTCTTCTTCTCCAGAGTCGGGAGAAGAGAGCGCAGGCGAGGAGGAAGAAACCACAGTTTGCACCGAGGCGTTAGACCACGCAGTTCGATTTGAGCTCGGTGATAATGATGAGGATCCTGTGTTGTGCATAATCGATGTTCGTAATGCGGAAACTGTGGAGCTTGCAGTGTGGTGGCTTCAGGTGATTGGCGTTCGCTCTCTGAAGATGGTAAACGTCGGCAAGTTGAGTAGAATGGCTTTGAATCACACCATGAGTACTGTACTCACTAAGGGAAAGCTAACACAGGAAGGACAAGCTCTTCCGTTGGTGCTGGAGGAACTGACACTTCAAGTGACTGGTCGCTATGTCGAAACAATGGAGAGACTATACTCCATATCGTGGTGTCAATACCTACAACGACTAAACATGGAGGATATTACGTTGCACTCACTGCATGGGTTTGAGAAGCTCATAAACCTGAAGGAAGTATATCTCTCGAGTACGAATGCAAAGACACTCCTCTCATTACGGTACTGTATATTGCTAGAGAAAGTCTATCTTGGCACGTGTAAGAAGGTGGACTCTTTAGAAGGTCTTGAAGGGTTGACCTCACTCCGTGAATTGAGCCTTCATCACTCGCGCATGAACGGGTTGAATCCTCTGAGTAGATGCCTACAACTCGAAGTGTTGGATGTGTCTCATTGCAAGTCTCTCAAAACCGTAAACGGGCTCAAAAATGTCACTGCGCTTACTGCTCTTGACCTTTCTTGTGCAAAGGTGCGTGATATCAGTTTTCTGCGGAAATGTATCCGAATGGAAAAAATGGTACTATGTGAGTGCAAGAATCTCCTATCCTTGGAAGGGTTACAAGACATGACGGCGCTCATAGAGCTTGACCTGCACGATTCGACTGTGCGTGACATCAGTGCACTGAGGAAATGCACGCAAATGACCAAGTTAACTCTATTTAATTGCAGTCAATTGCAATCTCTAGACGGGCTGCAGGACATGACGCTGCTCCCAGAGCTTGATCTGCGCTATTCCGCTGTGCGTGACATCAGTGCACTGAGGAAATGCACGCGAATTCCCAAGTTATCTCTATCTAATTGCAGCCAATTGCAATCTCTCGACGGGTTGCAGGACATGACGGCACTCACGGATCTTGATCTGCGCTATTCCGCTGTGCGTGACATCAGTGCACTGAGGAAATGCACGCGAATTCCCAAG
>AUXH01000284.1:0-23650 GCA_000482145.1 Strigomonas culicis | reverse complement strand
TCTGTCCGCCCCGCATCTGCGCCTGGACGCCGTAGAGTCCGTCGCGACGGGTGCCGCGGAATCCGCCTCGGAGGATGGTGCACCGGCCGCCCGAGAGACTGCCGCATATAATCGTTCCCAGGGGACTGCCTCGGACTCCGCCTCCGAGGCGGCCGCAGAGGACGCGGCAGAAGACACTACAGAATCCACCACGGAGGCTGTCACGGAGGCTGCTGTGGAGTCGGCCGCGGAGAAGGCTGCAAAGACGCCCACAAAGGTCTCCACGGAGCCTGCTGCCGAGACGGCCGCAGAGACTGTCCCAACGGTCACCACAGAGGCAGTCACGGAGACGTCGACGGAGTCCACAAAGGGAAACACCACCGCGGACGTTGCCAAGGTCGCCGCGGAGACGGCTGCAGAGGCTGTCAGGGAGGCTGCCGTAGACACCTCCGAGACGGCCTCAGAGTCTTCCACGGACGCTATAGCAGAGACTGCCACAGAGACTACCGTAGAGGCTTCCCCAGAGGCTGCTTCAGAGGCTGCCGCAGCGGCCGCCTCGGAGGCCGCGACGCGAGTGCAGCGCTGGTGGCGGCGGAGCGTCTTCTTGCGCCAGCGGGAAGACGAGAGGCGCTGGGAAGCGGCCCTCCGCATCCAGGCCGCCTGGCGGCAGCGGCGGACCCGCCGCGCCGTGCGGGACGCAGCGCCAGCGCCGTCCCCGCCGACGACGCTGCCGATGGATCTGCAGACGCTGGCCGCCACGGTCATACAGGCGACGTGGCGCATGTACATCGTGCGGCGGAGCTGCGCCGAGCGGCTCGAGTACCTCCTCTACGAGGTGCCGGTCGCGGCCATCCGCATCCAGCGGCAGTGGCGGCGCTACGCGGCGCAGCGGCGCGCAGTGGGCGTCCGCGAGGGCCAGCAGCACTACGATCGCTATGTGCAGGAACAGCAGCAGGACGCGGTCGCCATCATCCGCGCGCAGTCCGCCGTCCGCCGCTTCCTGGCGCGCCGCGAGCTGGCGCGCCGCCAGCGCGCGCGGGGGGTGGTCGCGACGGCCGCCGCGGCGCAGCTGCTGCGGCCGCCGCCCATGTGCTTTGCGCCGCTCATTGTGTCCGTGACGACAACGCGCCAGGTGCTGCCGCGGTCGGCTGCGCCTCCCAACGCCGCCGCGACATAAGGCGGAGAAGTGTGGCAAGACGATGATGCTCTCCATAAAGGGCACACAACACTACAAGGCGTACGCGGCCGGGAGGGAGCGGAAGAAGACGAGTAAGCTAAAGAAAAAAAGAAAATGCTTATGTAAACTATGGTAGTGTTCATTTCCACTCAAAAAATGACATATTGTTCTTTCATTCTCCTATTGCAATACAGAAGACTGTAATTAGCTTGCTTTTTTTTTTTTCCTACTATCTGTATATTCGTTTCTGTTATTCTCTTTTTTTTTCTTTCTGTCTGTTTGTACTTTTTCATATACACCATGTATAGCACTTGTTTTATTCTCTGTTTGTTTGTTTACTTCCTGTACTTATCGCGTATTTTTTTAAAAGAAAACCATTGCATGCTTCTACTTTTGTTGCTTTGTTATGGCGGTTTTTGTAGCTTCCATGTACGTACTGAGTCAATCGACTGCTGAAACGGATGGACATCCAAAATGACAATGGCCGCTGCTCTCCATGTCCTATGGTCTTCGCTAAAAAAAAAAAAAGTTGTATTTGTAGTTGTTTTTCTTTTTTCTAACGAAACAGCTCTTCTTTTCTGTGTAAGAAAGCTCTAGCTTGCCTTCACCTTTTAGACATTGACCATTCACATCACCCGACCCGCTCCGCCCGCCGCGACATGAACGACCACCGCAGTGAGGAGGAGGAGGTGGTGAACCCCTTCACCACCGACAAGTCCGCGGCGCTGCAGCAGTGCCGTGTCTTCAACAGCGTGCCGCTCAACGTGGACGCCTGCACGCGCGCCATCACGCAGATTCTCTATCTCCTCGCCACCGGCACCCGCTTCTCCGAGACGGACGCGACGGACCTCTTCTTCATGTCCACGAAGCTGCTGCAGTCGGCGCACCCCAAGCTGCGCCGGCTGCACTACATCCTTATGAAGGAGCTCAGCCCACTCGTGTCGGAGAGCTTCATAGCGTCCAACTCGCTCATGAACGACGTGAAGGGCGGCACGGACAGCGCGAAGAGCAGCGCGATTCGCACGCTGTACTGCGTGATGGACAGCACCATGTACAACGCGCTCGACCGCACCATCGTGGAGCTCATGAACTCGCAGAACCCGGGCGTGGTGACGGCCGCGCTCGTGACGGCGATCCACATGGCGCACACCAACGCGGAGCTGCCCAAGAAGTGGTGGCCGCAGCTGATGAACATCATGAACGATGGCAACAAGGCCCAGTACCTGAACATGGCGCTGCTGCACATGACGCGCAAGAACGACCGCTTCTCCGTCAACAAACTGGTGGACCAGGCGCAGCGCGGTCAGCTGCGGCCGCTCGCCCTCTGCCTCCTCATACGCATGTGCGCGGAGCACCTCCAGGAGGACTTCGAGGGCTCCATCCCCCTCTACACCTTTGTGTGCAGTATGATGAAGCAGGTGGACGACATGGTCGTCTTCGAGGCGCTCAAGGCAATCTGCTCGCTGCGCACCATCACGGACAAGGAGGTGATGCCGGCCGTCCTGGTGCTGCGCAGCTACCTCACGCAGCAGCACAGCGTCGCCTTCTTCGTGACGGTGAGCCTGCTGAGTGAGTGCGCGACGATGCACCCCGCCGTCGTCGCGCCGCTCAACACGGAGCTCGAGTCGCTCGTGCTGTCCTCCGACCGCAACATCGCGACGCTCGCCATCACGGCGCTGCTCAAGACGGGCACGGAGGACACGATCGACCGGCTCGTCGGACAGCTGACCCTGACGGGGCAGTTCGGTGAGTTCGGCGACGAGTTCAAGATTGTCATTGTCGACGCGATGCGCGTGCTGAACGCCAAGTTCCCGTCCAAGTTCGAGGTGCTGCTCGCCTTCCTCTTCAAGATGCTCAACACGGACGGCAGCTGCCAGCTCAAGCAGGCGGTGGTGGACACCATGATGGACATCGCGAGCGCGAACCCGAGCTCCAAGGACACCGTCCTGACCCACCTCGCGGAGTTCATCGACGACTGCGAGTTCGCGGACATCACGAAGCAGGTGCTCATCCACCTCGCGGAGGAGGTGCCCTGCTGCAGCGCGCCCAAGAAGTACATCCGCTACGTGTACAACCACGCGACGCTCGACAAGGAGGACGTGCGCGCGGTCGCCATCAGCACGCTCGCGAAGCTGGCCGCGCGGCTGCCGGCGCAGCGCCGCTCCATCCTGGTGCTGCTCAAGCGCTCCTGCATGGACACGGCCGACGAGGTGCGCGACCGCGCCTGCCTGTACAGCACGCTGCTCGCCTCCGGCGACGAGGTGCTCATCCGCTCCCTCATCATCGACGTCGCGAAGCAGGTGGTGGCGCAGCGGCTCGCCAAGTACGCGGCCAAGCAGCAGCGCAAGGGTAGCGCCGGCCGCCAGGAGGCCTTCGACGCCGCCGCGCTGCAGGCGGTCGCGACGGCGGCGACGGCCGAGGTGTCGCAGGGTGTGCTTCAGGGCCGCGAGGAGCTCCGCAAGGTGAAGCAGCTGCGCGACCTCGGCGAGCCGCTGCGCAGCTGCGAGGCGGAGCCGCTCACGGACGCGGACAGCGAGTACGTGGTCACCGTCATGAAGCACGCCTACGCGGAGCACCTCGTGCTGCAGTTCAAGATCAAGAACACGATGGACCGCGTCGCCTTCCGCCACGTGACGGTGCTCACCGACACGGAGGAGCTGGAGGTGGAGCCGCTGTACGCCGTGCCGGTCGAGACGATCAGCCCCGGCGCGACCGCCTACGGCTACGTCGTGCTGCGCTACGAGCCGCCGTGCTTCCCGAGCGGCAGCGTCCCCGGCACCTTCCGCTTCGCCATGCAGGAAGAGGGCGACGACGTGACGCCGGAGGAGGAGTACCCGCTGGAGAGCTTCGACGTCGACGTGAAGGACTTCGTGACGCCGCAGGACCTCGGCGGCGGCTTCGCGAGCGCGTGGGAGAAGGAGGAGGCGAACGAGACGGCCGGCACGTACGCGCTCTCGTCCATGCGCAACCTCACCGTCGCGGTGCAGGCGCTCGCGGACTTTTTCGGCATGCACATCCAGGGCGGCGTCCCGGAGAAGGTGTCGACCACGTCGCACACGCTGTCCATGTCGGGCACCGTCGCCACCGAGGCGCGCTCGCTCGTTCTGGTGCAGGCGAAGGTGTTCGTGACGCAGGATAGCGCGGTCGGCCTGCACCTCGCCCTCCGCGGCGGCGACGCGGAGCTGCGTGAGTACCTTAGCGGCGCGCTCTTGGGCTGAGTGGGTCGCGCGGCTTCTCTCTTTTTTATTTTCATTTTCTTTTGTTTTATTTTTTACTCTTCTCTCATGTCCGTTATGAATAGGGCTTTCCTCCCTCTTCTGTTGTGCATGAGGTGATCTGGGATGCATAAGTAGAAAGGTTAGTGTTGTTAGTGTTTATCTTTGTCTAATTGGTTAGGCGCTTCTGTCTCTTTCTTGTATTTTGGTTGTTGTGATAATGGTGTTCGCCACTGAAGGGCATGTGTACGCATATGAACATCTCTATACATGTATGTGTTCTCTTTTCTCGCTTGTCGTGAAAGGAAAGCGGAATGCAGTACCTTTAGCCACAGCGAAAACGGCGCATTTTGGTGACGGACTGTCTGTTTCTCTTTTGCTTTTTTGTTCTTTGCGTATGACCGTAATCCATTTCTTCCCCCTGCTATTTACCTCTCTTCTCACTTCTTTTTACCTTTCTCTTTTTCGTTCTATTTTTTTTTTAGAAAAGCAGAAGCGTGTACGAAGTCAAAAACGAGAAAGAGCGCTCTTCACGTACACATAGTCTCTCTTTTTTTTCCCTTTTCTTTAGTTCCCTTTCACTCACACCCTTTCGATAGATTCGCTGATAGACAGACCCCGTCCATACAATCGCCACCGAATGTCCCAGGCGTCGCGACAGCGCTCGCGGACGCCCCCGCCGCAGACAGGGGGCCGATGCCACCCCAGCGGCCGCGGCGGCTGCGCGGAGGTGCACGACGGCCCCCCGCGCCGGCTGGGCGACAACCTCACCAACCAGCTGCGCGCCGCCAGCACGAGCCGCAGCACGTCCCCGCTGCCGAAGCGAATACGGCGCGAGAGCTATAAGCTGGAGGAGGAGGCGCAGGCGCAGGCCGCGCCCTCGCGACACGCCTGGTGGGGGGCCCCGGCCGCGCGCGGCCCCCCACCCCTCCTTCACCACGACCATTTCCACATGGGTGCGCTCGCCCTCGACCCCACCGACGCCGGCCAGAGGGCGGCGCCGGCGATCACCGCCGTGTACCGACGGCCCCTCCGCCCTGGCACGCTTCAGTGCGGCTACACGGCGGATGGTGTGGACTACGTGTACACGGTGGCCGCGCCGGTGGCCGCGCGCTCGGACGAGGGCGAGTCACCCTCCTCCTCCCTCACGACGCCGGTGAGCCTCTCGTCGCTCTCCTCTCTGGAGGGCCTGAGCCCCATCACGGAGGCCTGCCCGGACCCCTGCGAGCGCGCCGGCGTGGCCGCGCACCCCTCCGCCGGGCACGGCGCCAAGCGGCAGCGGCGCCTGCTGTGCGCGGCCGCGGACGGCGACGACGCGCGGCCCCCTCACCAGCGGCTGGACGACACGTCGCTCGTGGCGCCGGAGGTGCTGCGGCTTCTCTCGCAGAATACGTGGGACGTCGTCCCTGCCGGCGTTCGCTCTACCGCACCCATGTGAAGGTGGGGTCATGCAGATACACACTTTAGATGCACGCCCAACTGTTCCGTTGCAATTGCACCCACATACATACATACATAAAGTAGTTTTTTTTTTCTCTTTCGATGCTGTTTCATTCTTATCCTCTCGTTTGCGGTGTTCGTAGCACAGCTGCTTGCGCTTCTCATATATTGCCATTATATCCATCAAAACTTTTTTTTTCTCCTCTCTCTCACACACACTTTTTTTTTTTTTAAGAACAACAAGAGAATAAAGTAAAGGAAGGTCCTTTTAAAAAGACAGATCAGTTTGGTGATCTGCAGATACTTTTTTTTTGAGGAATACACTCTTTGATTTATTACATTCTTTTTTTTTTCGCTTAACACGTCATAGATCACGTAACACTATTGCGAGCGCCTCCTAGCACCGCGTAGTGTTCACGACCCTTTGTTTCCCTTCTTTTTTTTTCTTTGTGCGCATATTCCGTTGACCGAAGAGTGCTGCTCGCTCTCTGTCTCTCTGATACTCTCTTAGTCCGTTTTGGTGCTCTGTCTCAACCTCCACGTGATCGATGCTCCGTGCCGTCGCTGTGCTGCTAGCCAAGCGGAAGCCGCCGCCGCCGCGGCGCAAAGTGCTGAAGCGCGTGCCACGGCGCGCCGCCTCGGCCAAGGGCCGCCCGCGCGCCGCCTCGGCCACGCGCCGCGGGAGGAGCCCGGCGGCGGCCGCACCCGGCGCGAGCGACGCACGTGACGCGGCGGCGCCGGGCACCGCGCTGGCAAAGCCGGCGGAGGCCGCGGCGGGGTCGCACGCCACCGGGCTCGAGCGGCTGGAGGGCACCGCGAAGCGGCCCGTGTACCGCATGGCGACCGCCGTCGCGACGGTGGTCGTGCCGCCGACCGTCTCGCCGGTGCTGGAGCACATGCGCCAGCTGGTGACGCCCGCGGCGCCGCCCAAGGACGGCCAGAAGCAGGCCCCGCCGATGGAGGAGTACTACACGTCCAAGAAGGGCCCGCTCTTTGCGACGGCCGTCATCGCCGGCACGAACGCGGTGAAGCAGGTCAGCCAGATGGTGCCCTTCTGCCACCCCATCCCCATCCAGAGCTGCTCCTTCACCTTCCGCCGGCGCCTCGTGCCGAGCGGCATGATGCGGCCGTCCGCGATGCCGCACCGCGTCGTGCTGCGCAAGCGCGCGTCGACGCCGGCGGCCGCGCCGAGCCGGCCGGAGCACAGCATCCTCTACTGCTTCTGCACCGTCGCGACGAGCGAGTTCCGGTCGGGGATGGAGGTGGAGGCGCTCACCGGCGCGACGATGGCCAGCCTCACGCTGTACGACATGCTGAAGGGGCTGCCCGGCGCCCAGGAGGACGGGCTGGGGCTCGGCGAGGCCTTTGTCCTCGCGAAGCGCGGCGGTCGCAGCGACTTCATCAAGCTGCTCATGTCGGAGCCGGACCGTGGGGTGAAGGAGCTGCCGCCCGCCGCCGGCGCCGCGGCGCGCGTGCCGCCGGAGGCCGCGCCGGCGGCGGCGGGGGCCGCCGAGGGCGCGGAGGACCGCGTGGCCATCACCGCGAAGAAGAAGGACGCCGCGCCGGCCGCGGACGACGACGGCGCCGGTGACAGCAGCGCGTGGTGGCGCTCGACGAAGCACGAACGGCGGATGCAAGAGCTGTACCCGCGCCGCAAGTACAGCGAGGGCTCGCGCGTCGCGGACACGTCGCTCGCGGACAAGAAGCGCAGCGGCGCCGCGCACGCGCCCCGCAGCGAGCCGCCGGCGGCGAAGGCGAAGGAGCCGGTGGTCGAGGAGGAGGAAGAGGAGGAGGAGCACGAGGAGGAGGCGGTGGTGGAGCCGCCGCGCCGCCAGGCGGCCCGCGGCAAGAAGTCGCGCGCCAAGCCGAGCAAGAAGGTCGCCCAGCGCAAGCCAGCCGCGAAGGCGGAGGCGGCCGAGGAGGAGGAGGAGGAGGAGGTCGTCGTCGTGAAGAAGGCGCGGAAGGTGATAGCGAAGGCGCAGCACAAGATCAAGTCCCGCGCGCGCGAGCCGGAGCCGGAGCCGGCAGAGGAGGAGGAGGAGGAGGAGGAGGTCGCACCAGCGGCCCCAAGCCGACCAAGAAGAAGACCGCCGCCTCCAGGCGGGCGCGCGAGCCGGTGGAAGCGGAGGAAGAGGAGGAGGAGGAGCCGGCGGCCGAAGAAGAAGAAGAGGAGGAGCCGGCGCCCGCCCCGCGAACGAAGCTAGCGAAAAAGAAGACCAGCCGGGCGGCGGTCGAGGAGGAAGAGGAGATGCACGCCGTCACGCAGGCCAGCTGGGACGAGGGGACCCAAATTGTAGGGGAGGTGGAGGAGGACGAGGAGGACGAGGCACCACCGCCGCCACCAAAGCGCAAGATAAAGATGAAAAAGAAATTTCCGCGCCGCAGCTGAGCACGCCGGAGGACCTACTAAGCGTGTGGGGAATCAGGGCTTACTTTTGCAAAATGCAATGGCTACAGGGAAGCATGCCATAGACATGAAAATGAAAAAAAAAACGTTCTAATCATACACAGTAAAGAAAGAAAACCATATAGAATAATAAGACACTACAATGTATTTGACCATAGATGATAGCATACACATTGCAACTACACATGTATATATATATATAGAATGAAGGGAGGAATCTAGAATCCATCTTTGTTTTTGATGTGTTCTTTTCTTTGAAGCGTTTAATGATACTCGAAACTAAAAAACACATATGTAAACAGTAAAAAAGACAAAACATGGCAGAAAAAAATCTTACTGACGGTTTATTTCAATACTATCTTCACCTTCTTTCCCACTTCGCTTGATTTCTCTTTCTTATCGTATTGATTTTATTATTATTATTATTCTTTTCCATCTTTCTGTGGGTTACTAGTTTTCATGAGAAGCCTCCTCTCCTCACATCCTTCTCTCACTTCAAAGTTCCGTGCGCTTATCACCGCCACCACCACTCGCTCCTTCTACACCATGTCCACGCCTACGACCTTCACGCACTGCGTTCCCGCGGATCAGCCCAACGGCTCCAAGGACGTCGACGACGCCACGTGGCGCACGAAGCTGTCGGCGCACGAGTACTTTATTCTACGCGAGAAGGGGACCGACGCGCGCCACGGGCCGCTCGACAAGGTGTTCGCACCGGGCGACTACTTCTGCGCCGGGTGCGGGACGCACCTGTACACGGCGGGCATGAAGTACGACTGCGGCTGCGGCTGGCCCGGCTTCTGGGACTGCGTGCCAGGCGTGGTGCGCGAGCAGCCCGACAAGGACGGCCGGCGGACGGAGATCGTGTGCAACCTGTGCAACAGCCATCTCGGCCACGTGTTCCGCGGCGAGGGCTTCACCAACCCACCGCCGAACGAGCGCCACTGTGTCAACGACACAGCGGTGAAGTTCGTGCCGGCGGAGTCCAAGTAAATCGGATCATAAAATGATCTCCATGGTAACGAACAGCGGAGGAAGATGACAAAAAAAAAAACGGACTTTACGGAGAAGAGGAAGAGCGGCGACAACCCCTTCCGGTTGCCAACTCTTTGTATTGTTCTGTTTATTTAATGCGGTTACTTTGCTCCCTATCATGGATTAACGTTATCATCTTTTTATATATATATATTCTCTTTCTCCTTTTCTTTTGTGTCTGGGAGCATATAAGTGCTTCCTAACACTTCTTTTGGTTGAAACATGTTCTTTTTTTTTTCTACTTTGCTTTTATTATTATTGGGTGCGCAAGCATTCGCATATATATATATTTGTTTAATTGTGTGTCTGGTGCTTTATGATCGTTTTTTATCCTTTTATTTTCTTCTTCTCCTTAACAGGTTATTTAAAGGCCTATATTCTATACAGGATCTTACTCTACTCCCTCTCTCTCATACTCTTTAAATACGCACATATAAAGGATTCATCCGTTTGTACACGGTGCCCATTAGTTATATACACTTTTTTTATTATTTGCATTATTTGTAGTACAGATAAATACTAAAAAACAAGCAAACAAAGCCAAATAAAAGGACCCCCCTCTCATAGAAAAAACAAGAAGAGAATTACCGGAGACGTGGTTATTTCGAGCAAAACAGAATCTGTTTGCATTTTTTTTTCTCCCTCTCTTTGCTTCTGTCTCTTGCTCCTGATGCCCTCGGACAGCGACCTCAACGCGCAGCTGGAGCTGCTGTATAAGGGCGAGCTCATTAGCGAGATGCAAGTTTCCCGGCTCTGCGAGCGCATCAAGGACCTCATGCTGGAGGAGGGCAACGTCGAGGTCGTCTACGCGCCGGTGACGCTCTGCGGGGACATCCACGGCCAGTTCTACGACCTCCTCGAGCTGTTCGACAAGGGCGGCCGCGTGCCGTCGACGAGCTACGTTTTTATGGGCGACTACGTCGACCGCGGCTACCACAGCATCGAGACGCTGCTGCTGCTTCTGCTGCTGAAGGCGCGCTACCCCGACCGCATCACGCTGCTGCGCGGTAACCACGAGTCGCGGCAGATCACGCAGGTGTACGGCTTCTACGACGAGTGCTATCGCAAGTACGGGAGCGCGAACGTGTGGCGGCTCTGCACGGAGCTCTTCGACTACATGCCGCTGAGCGCGGTGGTGGAGCAGGACATCTTCTGCGTCCACGGCGGCCTCAGCCCCGCCATCGAGACGGTCGACGACGTGCGCGTGCTGGACCGGAAGCAGGAGGTGCCGCACGAGGGCTCCATGAGCGACCTGCTGTGGTCCGACCCGGAGGACGGGATCGACGGCTGGGGCCTCTCCGCGCGCGGCGCGGGCTACATCTTCGGCGCCTCCGCCGCGAAGACGTTCAACCGCCGCAACGGCTTCACTCTCATCGCGCGGGCCCACCAGCTCGTCATGGAGGGCTACAAGTCCATGTTCGACGACAACTGCTGCACCGTGTGGTCCGCGCCGAACTACTGCTACCGCTGCGGCAACATCGCGTCCATCCTGCAGGTTGGGGACGCACCCGGGCGGGAGCGCCGCGTCGTCTGCTTCGGGGCCGCGCCGGAGGAGTCGCGCGGACACCTCGCCAAGCATCCGCCGCCGGAGTACTTCCTGTAGGGCGTCGGCGTGTGTGGGGGTTTTATGGGTCTGCCTTTCCGTTTTTTTTTGTTCTTCTTACCTTTCTCTTCTTTTTTGTTTTGCAGTGACTATATAGATGGAATCAGGGGATTGTGTGACACGTTGTTGTTCCCTTTTTTTGTTATTGGATTCATTGTGCTTTTGCTCTTTTGATCGACATCTCAGACGTGATCAGCATACATATAATAAAGATTCTCTCTTTTTTTTTGTAAAAGAAAAGAAAATGTATATTACGCCACATACATGTATATTATACACAGTGTTATACATAGCCTAACACGACCTTCATTTATAATGATTCGCATGTATGTCGCAATCAGAAAACTTTTTTTCTTTTTTCCCTTTTGCCATTGGGTGCGTGCTGTCGCATCATGTACAGGAAAGTACTGGATCCGTGCTTCCAAGCAGTGTCGCTTATAATAATTATTATAATAATCATCATATAAGACACAAACAGGTACTATACAGTGGCTCTCATTGCGTTCGCTTGTCCCTCGTCAGTCTGTTATGGTGCCGTGCATCATGCTCCCCTCCTCTTCGATAGACGCAAGAAATTTCTGTTTTTCTTTCCCATTCCCATTCTTCGCTTTGTTTGAGATACTATTTGCAACTAGCAGTAAGCAACCATTACACTTCTATAAGCTTTTTTTTTTACCAAGAGCTACATCCCTCACTATAGTAATAAAGGAATATATATCTATAAATAGAATATCGTTAGTGTCAATCACACACACACACACACACACACCACAATACCTTCTCAAAAGTTTTACCGTTCTCGCCTATCACAAAACTCTTTTTTTTTTCAACCTCGTCATCTTTTTCCCCCTTCTTCACGTTGTCCACCCTCAGGAGCAAATACCACTAACCAGACAGGAAAAGATGATACGCTTTACCACAGCACAGATGGCCTTCCGCCCGGCGCGGGCGACTCAACAGCTGTGCCAGCTCGCGCGCCCCGCCGCGTGGGCTCGGCCCCGCACGAGCTTCTTCGGCCAGAGCCGCCTCTGGGGCGCCCCCGTGAGCCCCCTGACGGCGCAGGCGCGCCTCGCCTCCAGTGCGGCGGCAGCGGCGCCGTGGACCGCGCCCGCGAAGAACCGCGGCGTCGCGCACTGGCTGTACCTCAGCGCGGCGATGGTGGCCGGTGTCGTCTGGTTCGGCGGCGTCACGCGCCTGACGGACAGCGGGCTCTCCATCGTGGAGTGGAAGCCCATCAGCGGCGTGCGGCCGCCGCTGACGCACGAGGAGTGGGAGGCGGAGTTCGACAACTACAAGCAGTTCCCGCAGTACAAGCAGCAGCCCGACATGACGCTGTCCGACTTCAAGTTCATCTTCTTCTGGGAGTGGGCGCACCGCGTGCTCGCCCGCAGCCTGGGCGTCGTCTTCGGCGGCCCGCTGGTGTACTTCTGCGCGCGGAAGCGCTTCCAAGGCAACCGCCGCTTCCTGTACGGCCTGCTCGGTGTTCTGTCGCTCGGCGGGGCGCAGGGCTTCATGGGCTGGTACATGGTGCGCAGCGGGCTGGACCACAAGCTGACGGAGGAGCGCAAGTGGGCGACCGTGTCGGCCTACCGCCTCGCGTCGCACCTCTTCCTGGCGTTCCTCATCTACTCCTTCATGCTGCGCATGGGCTTTGGGCTGAAGCTGCCCGTGTGCGAGCGCTTTAGCGGCTTCGAGCGCGTGCAGCTCTGGTCGCGCCTCTCCTGCGGCGTCATGTTCGTCACGGCCATGTCGGGCGCCTTCGTCGCCGGGCTCGACGCGGGGCTGCTGTACAACGACGGCTTCCCGCTGATGGCCGGCGGCATCATACCGCCGCTGGACCACCTCTTCGCATTGGACCCCATGTGGCGGAACTTCTTCGAGAACCACTCCATGGTGCAGACGTGCCACCGCCTGCTGGCCGGCCTCACCTTTCTGCTCGTCATGCAGCTGAACCGCGTGAGCTCGAGCCGGCGCGGCGTGGTCGTGCCGCGGCGCGTGTTCCGCACCCTTCACGCGGTCAACCTCGCGCTGCTGCTGCAGGTCGGCCTCGGCGTGTGGACCGTCGTCTCGCAGGTGGACATCCCCGTCGCGGCGAGCCACCAGCTCGGCGCGCTGGTGCTGCTGACGACGCTCATTCGGCTGTGCGCCGTGCTGGGCAGCCGCGGCGTCGTGCTCGCGTAGACTCCCCCTCAGAGTAGCTCATTCACAGTCTAATTTTTTTTATTCGTTTTTTTTTTCTTCTTTGTTCCCTTTTTGATATTCATATGTTCAGATCACATGTTTCTTAACCAATTATCAAAACTTATTTTGAGTTTATTTTTCCATTTTTTTTTCCTGTGTTTCTAGCTACTATTGATGTTGACGTTGTGTTATATAATCCTGTTCTGTTTACCTCCCGTTTTTTATCGCCACGAGTCGTATGTGTCCTGTGAGGTTGTGTTGTTGTCTGCATATCCAACGGACCTTGTTTGCACTTGACTACCTCCCCGCTCTTCTTTTTTTTTCTTTTATGTGTGTGTGTGTAAGAAAACATAGATCTTTCCCATCTCTCTACTTCGCATTGCTAGTATAGTAGTCGTGTTGTTTGATCCGACTCGTGTGGCCTGTCTTGTAACCGATGGAGGTCATGCGGTGGGTGCGCCACCTTCCGCTTCTTCTCCTCCTCCTGTGCCTTTGCGCGCTGTGTAACGAGGTGCGCGCCGGGAGTGCGGAGTGCCCGATCACGTACGACGACGCGCTCAGCTGGTGCAGCACGACTTTCGGCCGCGGCGGCACCCTGTCGCTCGACGCCTGGGCCGCCCTCTCCTTCAACTGTGGGTGCAACGGCGCAGAGAGCATCGCCATCACGGTGGGCAACCGCACGAGCACCGGCGCCTACGAGTGCGTGTGGAGCAGCGCCTTCGACGATTACCCTGGCGGCAACTACTGCTACGCCATCACCGGCATCTGCCCGACGGCGTGCAGCGACATCAGCAGCAGCATCTGCGACACGAATCAGTGGATCTGCAACACGACGAACGGCTCGTACAGCTACCAGTGCCAGACGTGCAGCGGTCGCATCTACACCATCAACGGCTCCTCCTCCAGCTGCTCGCGGTCCTACACGAACCCCATCAGCTGCAACCCGGCCACCACGTGCTCGGGCCACGGCTGCTGCGTGTCGACGAGCACGGCGCCGCAGGGCAAGTGCGTCTGCTACGCCAGCGACGAGCTCGGCTACTTCAGCGACGACTCCTGCTCCTCCTGCCTCTCGGGCTACTACTCGCGAAACAATGTGCTGTGCAGATCCACCACGCGCGACATCTCCACCCTCTTCGCCTCGATCGCCAAGACGTGGACGATGGTGCTGCCGCACATGACCGCGATGGGGCTTGTTGCGCTGTGGATCCTCGTGCGGCGCATGTGGCACTCCGACCGCATCTTCGACCTCACGGAGCTGCGCCGCGCGAACCTGTCCGCGACGCAGATCGCGCGGCGGCGGCAGAACAAGCTGTTCCGCTCCAAGTACGTGCCCAACCGGCCGGTCGCCAGCCGCTCCTTTGTGAAGGAGCGCTACCCCACCCGCGGCCCGCCCGCCTACTGAGGGAGACCACTTCTGTACACTACATTGCATGCTGCGATCGCAACAGAAAGAAAAAAAAAGAAAGCATAAGAAGCAATGAGCAAGGCTGAAAAACGCATGATTCTGTTCGTCCCACATTCGACGACCCCCTCCCCTCTCTTCTTTTTCCTTCCATAGCAAATAGGGCCCCAAAACGTGGGCGACGGCGACGCGGGCCGGCGATGGGGCGTGCCGGAGGTTTCGGTCCTGGGCCGCCGCTCCTCCTCCGGGGAGCACGGGTTGCTGTCCGGGGTAGGGGCGGGGTTAGGGTTAGGGTGTTGTGCGGTGGACCAGCGGTGCCGCGCTCGCCCCGCCCGCAGCTACTCCTGCCTGCGGGCGCACGCACGCGGCCCTCTTTTGGACGCTGAAGCCGCAGCCGTCCCACGCCCGTGGGGGAGCGCAGCGGGCGGCAGCCGAGGCGGGATGATGCCCGCTGCGCTGCGTGTGGCTGTGTGCAGCCCTGTTGGACCCTCCCTTGACTAGACGAAACGGAAGAGAAGGAGAGTAAAGGAGAAGAGCATCAAGTGGTATGGCAGCGTGGCTTTCTTTTTTTTTTTCGGGCACGCGCATCGCACATTCGCAGGTTTACACTAACGGCGCAACGGCTGACATTGAGTAAGAAACAGACGAGAGATGGAACAACAAGGCGAGCCGGTCACAGTGGGCGGTCGGCACAGACACGCACCAGGCGACTCGTGATGAACACCGCGTTAACGTAGATGCACGTGGTCAGGTACAGCGAGACGAAGCTGTGCACCTGCCCCATCGGCACGCGCAGGTGCAGGTGGAAGTAGCCCACGACGGCCCACGCGGCGAGCGCACCGGCGAGGAGCTGCAGGCGGCGCGGCGGCCAGGGGTACAGCGCGGCGGTCTGCACCGCCACGCCGAGCCCGGCGAGCACGCCGAAGGCGGGGTGGAAGCCGATGGACAGGCAGAGGAAGGTCACGTTGAGGGACTGCAGCGCGAGTGGGCTGTGCCTGCAGCGGCTGTGCGCCGCGACCAGCAGCGCCGTGGCGACCAGCAGCGCTGCGGCGCCGCCGCACCGCGCGGCGGCCGCCGTGACGGGCACGGCGGCGAGGCACAGGAGGATGGCCGCCGGCGTTGCGTTCGCCTTCTGGAAGGGGCTGTACGCGGCCGCGATGAGCGTCGCGATGAGGAGGAGAATGACGAACTGCATCGCGTTGAAGGCGATGTAGAGCTGCGGCGTCAGCGGCACCCACGCGTGGGCGGCGTGGTGGTAATCCTCCTCGAGCCCCCCGACCGACAGGATCGTGTGCACCGCCAGCAGGCTGACGGCGGACAGGACCTGCGGATCCTCCGGCGCCGGCGCATGCGCGTCGGGGGCGAGGCCGCGGAGGGCCACCGTCGCCATGGGCAGGTGCTGCCACAGCGGCGGCGCCACGCTCGTCCCCACCGCGCGCTCCAGCGCCGCGACGAAGTTGTAGACGAGCGCCGCCGAGGTCGCCGCGGCGGTGGGCTCGCCCACGCACACGGTGCTCACGCGCAGCCGCGTGTTCGGCACGAAGGCGAGTGCAGCCGCGAACAGGTCGCGGTTCGGCTGCCGGCCGTCGCGGCCGTAGGAGTCGACGCAGAGCACGCTGGACGTCAGTGAGGCGATCTGCACAACGAGTGCGGCGCGCACGAAGCCCGGCGGCACCGGCAGCCGCGGCGGCGCGCCGCCGTCCGCGTCCGGCTCGTCAAAGAAGAACATGTGCAGGTCAGCGGACAGCGTGTTGTGGCCGCTGAACACCTCGATGAGCCGGTTGCCCAGCGCGACGGAGGCCGCGTACTTGGTCGAGACGTAGAGCGCGATCGCCTGTGACCCGTCCGAGCGCTCGCCGCGCACGACGCGCCGCCGCCACCGCACCACCGGGTCCACGCGCGGTTCACCGGCGGCGTCCATCGTGTACTTCAAGTGGGAGGCTGCCACGTCCGCCGCGTTCTCGTCGATGGAGTACCTCTGTGTCTGGAAGGGCAGCGCCAGCAGCAGCACGAGCGCGGCCAGAAACAGCACGGGTGCGAATCTGCTGCCGTGGTTGCGGACGTGCAGAAGCGAGTTGAAAATCATTACCTAAAAGTACGCAGCGAGCTTGTGTGTGTGTGTGTGTGTGTGATTTCGGAGAGGAGAGGAGGAGACAAAGTGCGCGTCACTGTAGTCAAGGCTCTGCGGCACAGCGGCTCTTCACAGTGAAGTAAACACCCTTTACTCTCGTTTGATGGTTGATGGTATAAGGGACACGTAAAGCAATCATGAATCTATTTTTGTTCCACCATACTGCTCTTTTGGTTCCCTTTCCACTGCGGACCGCAGAACAGAACAGGTGAAGTATGAGCGCGCGAGCGAGCAAGCCGTCGGAGACGAAAAAAAAAAGGTAAGGCTGTCTTCTCCCTGAGAGCTCGATTGTGCTTTATACATATAACGCACGTTGGTGGAAAGCGATGCAATATGTGCGTCCGTGTAACGATGACACACACGCCAAAGAAAGAAAGAAAAAGAACCAACAGTGGCAGTTCAAACCCTGTAGAGACGACACCGCACCAACGCAGCCATGCCTCTCCGCTGCTTGCCACGCGCGCTCAGGGGTCGGGGGCCGTGGCGGGCGGCGTGTCTGGCCTGCGTACAAGCTCGCCGTGCGCCATCTGCTTGTCCGCGCGCTGCCAGAGGTCGTTGCGGTAGGACGTGTAGGGGTCGCGCATCGCGTTGTCGGGCAGCCGCCTGCTGTCCTGCCCCAGGAGGTGCAGCGCGTCGCCGGGCGCGCTCTTGCGGAGCGCGCGCGCCGGCTCCTGGATGAGCGCGCTGTGGCTCGGCGACGCGCTGCGCTGGTCCGGCGCGCGGGCCGGCGACGGCGACGCGGTGGGCGGGAGCACCGGTACGAGCGCGACCCGCTCTGCCGCCGTGGGCGCCGGCTGCTGCAGCGCCACGGCGCCGCTCAGGTCGACGCTGCCCTGCCAGCGCTGCGGCTCGTCGCTGTCGGCGGCCACGCAGAAGAGCGCCTGGTGGAGGATGCAGCCGTCGCCCAGCAGCACCGTGACCCAGCACGGCGCGGCGCGGTCGCGGGGCCCGTCCGGCAGGCAGCGCTGCAGCGCGTCGCCGACCAGCGGCGGCGCGTCTGCGAGGCGCGCGGCGCCCAGGCGCTGCGGCGCGGTCGCGCTGCCCTCCAGCACGTACACCGCGCGCAGGTATCCCCGCTGCTGCATGCGGCGCTGCACCTCCGAGACGTAGTACGCGCTCTCGCGGCAAATGCCCTCGGCAATGGAGTAGCAGATCGCTTGGCGCACCTCCATACTGTATGGGAGAGGGTTGGTGGTGGCCATGGCGCCGATGGATAGGTGTAGTGTTCTCCTTTCCTTATGGAAGAAAGAGGGAGGGGAAGGAGGAGAGAGAGAGAAGGAAGGCATGGTGGGGAGCGTGCAGCTCACAAGGGACACACCACACCTTCACCGAAGGTGCACGCTATGGTGGAGAAGCACATTGTGTAGTTTCTTTTTTTTTCTTTTTTGGGAGGGGTGGAGTGTTGTTGTGTGTACACAGCTCACGCCACAAGGCACGACGGACGAATGGCCATCCATGCACCTTACGCGGTGCTGCTTCACTTTTTTTGATGCATCCGCAAGTTGAAGAGCTCCATCGGCGAGAGCCCTCTGAAGATGATCGCGGTCCTGTCGTGCCGGCAGAAGGGCGTGGGCTTTCCGTCGAACTCGATGGGCGTGCCCTCCACCACCAGGCTCTTGCGGATGCGCTGTATGTGCTCGTCGTCGTCGACCACCCAGTCGACGGAGTGCTCCCAGTCGTACCGCGCGCGGCCGATCATCGCGTAGAAGCAGCGCGGCGCGAGCAGCAGCTCCACCTCCTCGCCGGGGTAGTCCTTGCGGGTCAGCGTCATCACGCGCGCGGCGTTGAGGCAGAGGCCGCCGATGAGGCCGCTCGAGTTGCGGTTGTTGTCCACGTGCGACCGAATGAAGCCGCTGCCCGCCAGCCGCAGAAAGTGCACGCGGTCGTCGATGGGGATGGCCGGGAGGTAATGGCACGCGAGCGCGCGGATGCGGGCGAGGGCCGACCGCACAAGCGCCGCATCCCCCTCCGGCGCGATGGCCTCCACGTCGTGCTGATAGCTGCGGTAGAACTCCTTGTAGTGGTGGATGAGCCCGTCCACGTGACCGTCGTAGTACTCCAGCCGCTCGAACCACGGCTCCGTGTAGCGCAGCAGCGCGGCCTCCTCCTCGCGCGTGATCACCTCCGGCCGCACGTACGCGGTCATGTAATGCGCGGGGAGGTCCTTGACGGACTTGCCGATCGCCTCCTCCTCCGGTGGCTGCACGAAGGACGGCGCGCGCCGCATCGACACGAGCGACGCGGGGACGCTCGCCTGGGCCGCGCAGCGGCGGAGCCACGTCGCCCTCAGCATGCTGCGTCCAACTAAACGATAGAGATGTGGGAACGATAAGGGAAAGCTGCAGCGGTCGCTACAGAACTGTGTGTAAGTGTGTGAAAAAAAAAAGGTACCTCCGGGCAGAGCAGTGCTGCGACAGCAGAGCTAGAGTAGACACACGGAGGCGCTTTGTTTGTGTTTTGTTAGTCCTCACAAAAGGATACGTGACTTTACCGCGAGACAACAGCGGCGAGATGGAAGGAGTGAAGGAAAGAGAGAGACGGGTGCGCACAGACTGCGTGTTTTTTTTTTCTTCCTCTTTATCTTCTAGCCCAAACTCTCACTGCTGGTAGATACTAGAGAGTGAGAGACGACATCAGGAAAATAAGAAAAAAAGATGCCATAGATGAAAGCGGCCACGAACGGCGATACTGGATGGGTGAGGTTGGGGTAGTCCCACTGACACGCCCTCCATAACAATAATACCATTCGAAACGAAGCAAAGCGATCGCGTTAACCATCAAACAGTTCATAGTCGATCTTTAGATAGAGCACCTTAGCGTCTCCCCCACGCGCGTACAGGTCGAAGAGCGTGCCCACTGTCATGTCCGGCGACGGCACAAAGCACTCCGAGATGTTCTCCACGACAATGTACGTCACCAGTGTGTCCGCGTGATGCAGCGGAGCTGCGGCGGGGCCGCTGTCTCTATTTTCGCTATCCTTCTGCCTATCGCCGCCCTCCCCCTTCAGGATCTCCTTGATGGTTCGGCGCAGCGTGGCGTGCACAGAGCCGATGGTTTTAGTGCGTGCGATAGTATCGTCCACCTCATCCAGCAGCGGCACTTTAGTCGTGTTAATGTGAACGCGAACTTTATCCATTGCTGCTGTCTGTTCGCGTTGTTAGTATTATTTGTTTCCTTTGCACTTTGTACGTGTTTGAGAGAGAAAGACATATGTTGAAAGCGATGAAGGAAGTGTTATATGTAGTATTAACTGAGCAGTGTACACGGTCCATTTTAAAAGCAGTGCATAACACAACAGTCACATGTTGTTTTGTTCTTTTGGTTTGCGCTATTCTTTTTTTTTTTTTTATGCAAGCGTTATCCAACAAACAAACAAACCATGAGTAGGTAGGTATATATTATGTGATTTGCACCAGTGTCACCTCATACAGTGCCGCGGTCGTTCCCGCACGTCCCGTGGCGGTGAACGAGCGCACGCGCCACGAGGAGAGGGCCGCGCCACAGCCTCACTCACTCCTGGACGCACCGCCCGCGCCTCCCTTCTTGTCCTTCTCCTCCTCTTCCGCCGCGGCTGCCGCAGCGCCGCTGGCGGCGTCCGGCTGCCCCGGCGGCGCCTCGCCCGCGTCCTTCTCCGCGGCCGCGCTCTTCCCCCAGCTCGCGCTCTTCGCGCGGATGCCGCTGCCCGTGTCCAGGTCGGTGAGGTCGAAGTCCTCCTCGAGCGGCTGCACGTCCGGCAGCGTGACTGGCGCCGGCACGAGCGGCAGCGCGGAGAGGATGTGCGGGTTCGCGCGGTCGGAGTAGCCGGAGAAGGGGTTGGAGCAGCCGACGAGCGCGGTGAACTCGCCGCCGAGGGCGTACAGCATCTCGTCCCAGAGGCACTCGCGGCGGCGCATGATCTGGTCGGGGGGGAAGGCCTGCGGCATGCTGATGTCCGCGCCGTAGCGCCGCACGCGCATCGCCTTCGTCTCGCGCAGCTCCTCCACCGTCGGGAAGCACTCCTCCTCGTCGTGCAGCACCGTGTAGGCACGGTAGAAGGACGGCGACACCTGCAGCGCCATCCAGTGCCCGTTGGCGACCTCCGCCTCGATCTGTGCGGTGGACCAGCGCATGCAGCCCCAGTACACGCGCAGCGCCGAGCGCGGCTGGCCGGCCACAATCGTCGCGAGGTACGGGATCGCGTCCATCCGCGAGAGGTACAGCGTTGGCTCGCGCGTGCCGTCGTCGAGCACCTGCCCCTCGATGAGCGGCCGGCAGAAGCTGAGGTGCTGCTTGCGAGGGTTCGCGCTCGCCGCGCCCTTGGGCTGCTCCTCGCGCCACTTGAGCCAGCGCATGTACTGCGGCTCGTTCGCCTCCGTCGGCGGCTCGAGGGTGTGCAGGATGGTAATCTGCGCGGTCGGCGGCATCGTGAAGCCGATCTGGCTGTAGCCGCCGTCGAGCACCTCGTGGCCCCAGAAGACCTCCGGGAACATGGAGTTGCCGCGCGAGAGGGGGTAGCTGAACTGCAGGTCCAGCACGAGGGCGGTCGTGAGCAGCGCCGTCTTCTCCGTCACGATCATGACGCGGCGGTCCATGTGGGTGGAGGAGAGGGGGTGTGCGACCAACACCGTGCCCTCCGTCAGCTCCACACCCCGCGTGTCGCGCAGCACAACGCGCGTCGGCACCGCCGTCGAGGTCGGCACGTAGCGCGGCGACGTCGTCGCCACGGACGGGATGAGCGCCGCGCGGTACAGCCGCCGCTGCAGCGGCGTCTGCCGCCGCAGCGACGCGAGGAGCTGCTCGCGGTCCTTGTATATGGCCGGCAGCTTCTCCTGCGTGTTCTGGCGGTGCGCGCGCAGCCGGTGGAGCGTGTTGAAGGCGAGGCTAAGCTGCGGCGGCTTGCCCGCGTCGCGAAAGACATGCCGCAGCACCTCCACATAGGTCGAGCTGTTCGGCACGTAGAGGGTGGGCAGCCCGCCGACCGCGTCCTGCAGCTCCTTGGAGCACGGAAAGAGGGTCTTCGCGATTGTGTCCTTGTCCAGGTGGTGCACCTCGCGGTAGAGGCCGCGGTAGAGCGAGCGCAGCACCGACGGCGACAGCACCGCCGCCTTGCTGCCCACCACCTTGGCGATGTCCTTGGTCGCGGAGCAGCGCAACAGCCTACTAGCGCGCATGAAGCAATAGCGTACAATGGAACTACCGGAACCGTATACAGTCACGAACGCGTAATGAGATGTAGAAACACTAAACTAAGAAAAAAAAAAGAGTAATAATAATGATAAGAAAAAAAAATCTGGCCACAGTAGTGAGGATTACAAATAATAATAAAAAATAATCCAACACCACCGCAATCGGTCACTGTGAACAAGTACCGAACCGCTAATAATAATGATAAACGAACAACAACAACAAAAAACACGATCCGTGATGCTCTGGATACTGCAAAGCAGTGCCAATGAGTTATTCAGATAGTAGTAAAGAGGAGCAAGAAAGAGGGAAGAAGGCAAAGAAATACGGTGCCGACTGTGTGTCATATCTTGACATACACATAGATACACAGACACAAAGAGGTGTACACAGATCTTTAACACACCTTTCGTTATGGACTGACATCCAGTTATTCTTTTTTTTTTTGATTGTTTTCAATTTTTTTTGTTTTTGGTTGAAGTGGGGTTGAAATGAAAAATAATTATTAAAAGTAAACTTCTCTCTTTTCCTTTTTTCTTAAAGAAAAGGTAAAAAAAAAGTATCCGATAGACTGGCTGCAATCAGGTCAGCGCCGCGGATCGGCGCCCCGTTCATGGCAGCGACACACACACAAAAAAAGTGATAATCTATCGGCCCACTGTTAGCTCACGTACGGCTCCATCACACGAAGTGGAGGGGCGAGGCGCGCGCTTTACTCGGAGTCGCTCAGAGACCACACCTTGATGGTGTTGTCCGAGTAGCCGGAGAAGAGCGTGTTGCCGTCCGCGGACCACGCGATGCAGAGGCAGTCGGAGTGGTTCTCGGTATCGGGCTCGAGCTCGATGATGGCGGCCTTGGACTCGAGGTCGTACACGCGCACGGAGGACGCGGCGGCGACGCACAGCCAGAAGCGGTTGGGGGAGAAGGCGACCTGGTTGATGTGCGCCTCCACGTTGAGCTCGAAGAGGCTGTCACCGGTGTTGAGGTCCCACAGACGGGCGACGCCGTCCTTGCCGCCGGAGGCGCACAGGGAGCCATCGGGCGAGACGGTGACGGACGTCACGTAGTTCGTGTGGCCGACGAGCGTCTTGATGCACTTGCTGTCCGCGAGGTCCCAGACCTTGACCGTGTTGTCCCAGCTGCCGGACACGACGAGGGTCGAGTTCGAGGGCGAGAAGCAGAGGCTGCTGACCCAGTCGCTGTGCGCGCCCTGCTCGAGCGTGTGCACGCACTCGCCCTTCACGTTCCAGACGCGCAGCACGTTGTCGCGGCCGCCGGACACGATCTGGCGGTCCTCCGGGGAGAAGGCGACGGCGAGCACATCCTTCGTGTGCTTGAGGAACTTGCCCTGGCACTGGCCGGTGCGCAGGCTCCAGAGGCGGAGGGAGCGGTCCCACGAGGCGGTGATCGCGTACTCGGTGGCGTGCGCCAGGGAGATGCCGGCGACGAAGCCGCTGTGGCCCTCGAGGCGGTGGTCCGGCACGGCGTAGATGTCATCGACGCTGTGGCGGTTGGGGTTGAGCTTCCACGTCATGGTGGTGCCATCGCGAGAGGTGGACACGACCTTGATGTAGGAGTCCGCCTGCTGGGGGCAGGCGAGGGCGGTGACCCACCCGCGGTGACCGGTGATCTGACCTTCGTAGTTCATGGTGGTGAGCGAGCTGTAGAAGTGTAGAGTGAAGTTACTATAGAGGAGAGAGGTGGGGGGGGGGAGAGAGAGAGAGTTTAGCAAAGCACTTGTTCTGCATGTCACAAGGTGACTACGCATCCTTTTTTTTTCCTTTTCAATAAAGCAACTTGTAAAAGAAAACAAATGACCCTCCAATACAATAGTTTTTTTTCTTTTCATGTATGGTTTCTATCGATTGTAACAATGAATATACCACAGTCCAGTTATCATTTACTATGCAGTCTACA
>AUXH01000283.1:0-23660 GCA_000482145.1 Strigomonas culicis | reverse complement strand
TTCCATCCCCTTGAATATATATTTCACTACCATATAGCGATAGCTTCCAACTTCTCCTGCATAACGGAGTTATAATGCCGTGCGTGTAGCCACGCGCACTGCACTGCCGTCTCCGCACTGCTCTCCGCTCTCCGTATCATCTCCTCTCTAAATATGCACCTCTAGTTCACGTGTATCTTGCTTTTCTTTCCATCTGTTCTATTGATATCACCGATAGTTCCATCACCTTGAATTAGCTCTCTTTTACTTTGCTGCTGTACTAAAGAGGAAGAAACACATTGCTATTGGCATGCCTTCGAAGCCCAACGCACAGCTCCTCCTCACCAGTCCCCCGGTGCTGGCGCCGGGCGACCACGTGACGGGCACGCTTGTGGTCGACGTCGCTGAGAAGGCGTTCGAGCTGACCGGCGTGTACGTGGAGCTGCTGGGGCAGGAGTATTCGTATGTTTTTGTCCATTCTGGGCAGTGCAGCTACATTTTACCCTTCTACTTTGACCATGTGCAGCTACACCGTACGGTGTACGGTGCCTCCAAGGCGAGCGGGAAGCGTGGCGGTGCGCTGCTGGAGCCTGGCCACTACGAGTTCCCCTTTGACTTTGAGCTTCCCCTCACCGCACCGCCGACGTACGATGTTACAATGTCGGATGGCGGGTCCTGCGACAAGTACAAAGTGCGCGGTGTACTGAGTGTGCCACATAACAGATCCGTGCGCCTCAAGGTGCCGCTGACGGTGGTGCCCATTGTTGCCTTCGATCAGGCGCAGAGCTCCCGCGCGACCCCACTGCAGCCGGCCCCCGTGGAGGTGCCCGTTATGAAGTACCTGGGCATGGTCCAGTCATCTTCTCAGTTTGTGGCGATTACGCTTCAGGTGTGCCCCGCCGTCGCTGTGCTGGGCGGCCGCATGGCGCACCTCTACTACGAGGGCCGGCGGCAGCTGGCGGACGGTGCCGGCGGTGTGGTGGTCGGCCGGCCCCTCGTCGCGGAGGTGGATAGCAGCAGCGACGACGACGAGGGCCACGCGACGAAGCAGAAGCGGGCAGGGGCTAAAAAAAAACCAGAGGAGGGCAGTGAGGGCGGGGCGGACAGTATCATGCAGGACACGGATGGGCCGAAGGTTGGTGTGCCGGCTCCCAACCCTAAAGAAGCGCTGCCCGCGAGGCTAGTGCGGCTGTACGAGAAGAGAGAGGACATGGACATCCCCTTCCAACCGAGCACGGACAGGCCCGGCGTGGTGTGCGCACGGGTCATCATGGTGAATTACACCAATAAGGAGAAGATCAAGGCGGTTGAGGTCTGCCTGCGACAGGTCCGTTGCGTTGAGATCGGGGGTCACCGGTGTATGGATCGGGTGAGCCTCTCCAAGATTACGGTTAAGCTCCCGGAGGGGCGGCCGTGCGGCCCTGGCGACCGCATTGCGATGGACGTGGAGCTGCCAATGCGACGTGAGATCGTGTACGGGAAAAGCGCTCTGGTAAAATACTTTTACTACTCGACAAGGGCTCGACGACGGCCGTGTGCGACTCTGAAAACACCCGCCTTCACCTCGGAACTGGTGATCCAGCTGAAGTTTCCAAGGAACTCCATCAATGATAAGATGGGTACTTTTCATGAGTGCGTTCATGTGACGGAGGTGGTGGGTGCACCGGGGGCGCCGCACGCGGTGATGCCCATGCTGTTCGACCAGGAGCACGAGATACCTCAGGAGAGCTCGGAAGATGAAGGAGTGCAGCCAGTGGAGCCAACCTCGTAGGATGCTGTACATGTGTAACTACTCTATTTTTTAATGTTGTACTGTTTTCTTCCCTTTTATATTACTCTGATTTGTTTATACTGAATATGCATCGGGTCTGAGTTGCGACAGATGCCCACTAATTCGAAACAGTATGTTGCTTTCATTGCTTTGATTACTTTTATCGGTTTTCTGTTTTTTTTTCACATCGAGTACGTACTTTCGTTACTTTTTTTTTCCTCTTAACGCTCTATGTAGTTGCCACCGTCCCAGTGTGCATGTTGTACATCACAGGTGTAGCATGTGATGCGAATCCGGTTCTGTATGAGCGACCGTGTGTTCTCCTAACGATCTGTTCATTTTTGCCTTTTTTTTGCCTGCCATTACTAGTTGTTACATCTTGAATGATCGTCTTTTCCTTTTGTTGACTTTTTTATTTTGTATGTGCATGGTTCTTTATGGAGTTCTAGCGCAGGAGACTCGATAAAGAACGATGGTGGATACATCTCCATATACATATGCACGTTTAATTACTCTTCTGTTTGCTTAGGATTTCCAGGATCAGTCGTCAACTTGCACCTTTTTGGATATTTGTTAATGTACTCAGAGACTCCCATCGCTTTCACATTTAAATATTTTCTCTTCCACTTTCTTTCTCTCTCTCTCTCTCTCTTTCTCGCTGTGCGGTAGTCTTTGTAATAGTATTCAGATGAATTCAATAGAACGTGGTACAGAGAACCTTTGCTCTCAAGATGTCGTGGGAGCGAACGCAAACGGCCACAGCGGCCGTAGCGCAAACTCGGGTGGGTGGGGAGCTGACCATGCGGAGCTGTTCACTGGGACCCGCGACGAGAGCAACATGTATGACGTGTTTGAACTCTTCTCCCCATCCAACTCCATCCACGGGAGTGCATATGCAGAGGAAGAAGAGGAGGTGCGGTGCTCGGCAGACAACGGGGACGCGTCCGTGGCGCTCGAGGCGTCTGGCGACGAGGCGCGGCTGGCTGTCCGTCAGCAGCGGCGTGGCTCTTTCGCCAGCTCGGACAGCGACGCGCCGCGTGGGGCGGTGCGCGGTGGCGACTGGCAGTCACGCTTCTTTGAGAGAGAAGCGGCGAGGCGCGACGCGCTGCTTTGGATGTACATCGACTTCTGTCTGAGTGTGACCCCGCCGGCGCCGGCGCAGGAGCCGTCGGCGTATGCGATGGCCGTCGCCTTCCTCACGGAGCGGGAGGCGATGGAGCGCTCCCACTGGATCGCGCGCGAGGCGCGGGTCTACCAGGCGGCGGTGCTCGCGCCGCACGCGCTGGTGCGGCGCCTGTGCGGCGGCCCCCATCTCGCCGCGAGCGCAGCGGAGCAGCACACCGTGGCCGTCGTGTGCCGGTGTCTGCGCCGCTGGGTGCGGCGCTGCCGCGGGCGCCGCCAGCTGCGCGCCCAGCAGCAGCGGCGCTATGTGGTGCTGCCCGAGCGGCGCGGTCGGGCCGACCTCGTGTTGCGCAGCGAGGAAGCAACCGCGCTCGCCGTGCTGTACCAACAGTACTGCGTGTACACCGAGACGGTCCGCCGCGCCGCGGTGGAACAGCTGTGGCTGCAGGCCGCCGTGTCCTACATGTGGGTGCACACCCGCAATGCGCAGCAGGCGCGGCTCAAGTGCCTACTGTACGGCCCGTTCATGGTGAAGCGTCGGAACAGCGACTGGGGCCCCGTTGGGACAGGCCGCGGCACGCGGCAGGAGGTGAAGGTGAAGGATTACACCCTCTTTCACATGCTCGTGCTGATGGAGCGCGACCGCCGTCGTGCGCTGTGGGATGTGGAGATGAACGATTTTCTTGTTTTGTCGACACGGATTAGTAAATCGTTTTACATGTGAAGAGTAAATAGATAAATGGAATATTGAGGAACAGGAGGTGGTTATACAGTATGAACTGCTATTTTGAAGTAATGTATATTTATGTGCTTTTTTTATTTGATAGTACACTGGCGCAATCGGGTATTCTGATGTTTTCTCTTTGCAAAAGAAGAAAGGGGAGAGAGAGAGAGTGAGACTTTTTTTACATAACCACTGTTCTTTTATACTTCCTTTTTTTTTTCACTCACTTAAGAAAAGAAACACAAGAGAAGAACAGGTCTATTTAAAACTGTAGAATCTGTGCATCACTGCGCTTTTAGCGTCTCTTTCGCGCGTGGGTTGAATACTATCAGATGGGTCCAAAACCGAAGTTGTACCTCGAGCTGGACACGGCCATTGTCCTTCCGGGCACTGCGATCTCCGGCAGATTCGTCGTGGATGTCGTGGACAAGCCCTTCGAGCTCACCGGGGCCTATATCCAGCTCATCGGAAAGGAGGTGTATCACGTGTCGGTCCGCTCCATGAACAAGCGCATGGCAGCCCCCACGCGCTTTACCCACGTGGACCTGCGCTGCACGGTATACGGGGTGCCCAAGGAGAACGCCAAGAAGGCGAGCGGCGGCACACTCCAGCCCGGGCACCACGACTTCCCGTTCACATTTCACCTGCCACAGGAGGCGCCGCCGACCTACGCGTGGGATGCCTACCACTTCAGCTCGCGCATCAAGTACAAGCTGCGCGCCGTCCTCAGTGTGCCGCACTGCCAGTCGCTCCACACCAAGATGCTGCTGACGGTGCTGCCCTGCGCCTCCTTCGCGCAGGCGCAGCAGGCGCAGGCGCGACCCTCCGCGCCGTATGTGCAGCAGGTGCCCCTCATGCGCAACCTCGGCCTCAGCACGTCCAAGTCGCAGTTCGCGACAGTGGCGCTGCAGGTCTGGCCGGCCATCGTCGTGCTCGGCGGGCAGCTGTCGGACCTCTACTACGAGGAGCAGCGGCAGCTCGCCGCCGGCGCCCACGGCCATGCCGTCGTCGTCGGCCACTTCCTCAGCATCGCAGAGGACAGCTCCGACAGCGAGAGCGTGCAGGGCGACGGGCTGTCCACGCCGCTGGCGGAGAAGAAGCTCAGCGGGGAGCTCGAGGCCCTCCCGGAGGACACGGCGGAGGCCCCCGGCGAGCGAGCGGTTTCACCCGTCGTCACGTGCCTTCCCGAGAGCGACCCCGACGCCGAGCAGACCCTCAAGGGCCGCGTGCTGCAGACGTACCTGAACAACGAGGACCTCGACGCGCCGCTGCGCCGCCCGGCCGGCCACGTGGCGACGGTGACGGCCCGCGTCGTTGTGGAGAACCACACGCGGGAGACCATCAAGACCTTCGACGTCGCGCTGCGCCAGGCGCGCCACCTCACCGTGGTCACTGTCGACGAGAAGGACCGCGTGACCATGTCGGTGGTCACCGTCGCGCTGCAGGGCGGCGGCGGCTGCCCGCCCGGCGGGCGCGTTGCCGCCGATGTGGAGCTGCCCCTCCGGCGCAACATGCTGTACTACCTCCCGCGTCTCGAGAAGTTCGCCGCGGTGGACCGCCTGACGCGGCGGCAGCCGCTGCCGACGATGCGCACCGCCAACTTCTCCTGCGAGTCCGTGATCGAGGTGACGTTTCCGAAGCTGTCCATGAATAAGGGAATGGGCCGCTTCCCCGGATGCGTGCATGTGGTCGAGGCGGTGGCCGCGCCGGGGGTGCCGCAGCTGCAGATCCCCGCCATGTACAGGGTCAAACACGAACGGTCTGAGAACACAAACCAAGCGCCCAGTGGATTGTGAAGAGAACAGACGAGCGCGCATATGTGTGTGTGTGTGTGTGTGTGCTTGTGGCATCATGCTAGTATTTATGAGCACTTGTATGTATAATACGTTTTCTTTTAATACAGAAATGAACAGCAAATCTAAATCTGTACATTACATTATATAAGGAAGTCTATATTATGATGATGATGATGATGATGCTTCTTTCTTACATGTTCGCATATAAAAACATGTATTGTGTTGCTTGTGTAGCTGCTAGTGCCTCATCGACACTCTCCTCTTATTCTTCTTCTGATTTAGCTGCTACCATCCTCATTCCACCACGAAGGGGGTACATCCTCTTCCTTCTTCATTCTTACGTTCCTGCTTCGATTGCTGGTACGGCCGGTATCACGAAGCTAATGAGCACCGTCAACGTCCGGAGATCGACGGAGAGCGACCTGGAGACCCACATGCATTTGTACACTGTTGGCATGCAATATCAAAAGGACATGGGTCACGAGACGTGGACTCCCTTCAGTCGTGCAAACGTCCTCGAAGAGATTCAAGAGGGGCGGCAGTATAACATCATGGTGACGGACAGCGTCAGTGGCAGGGAGGAGGTCGGCTGCATCTTCCTACTGACCGAGAGGGACCCGTGCATCTGGGGAGAGCTGGACCGCGACGCTGCCGTGTACATTCATCGCGTCGCCACTAATCCCACGTGCCGTGGGAATAGCTTCATCCACGCGATTGTTCAATACGTTCGCAACGCATATAAGGACCAAGGGTTCCAGTATATTCGCATGGACACGAAGGCGGGCAACGACAAGCTCATCTCCTACTACGTGGACCGCTGCGGCTTCACTATTGTGAAGAATGTCGTGCTGGACCGCGACACTGTGGCGAAGATGCCCAAGCACTACGACGGGATGCTGTTGACGCTGTTCCAGATGGATTTTTAAGTTGTCATACTCTTTTCGGCTCCGTGATGGCCTCTTTCAATTTTTCAAAGAGAGAGTGAGAAAGATGCTCCGCTGTGTGTTGTTGTCAGAAAACACCTGCATAGAGGGCGATGTTTTTTATTCATTATTTTCACGTTTCTCTCTTTTTGTATATACACGTTCTTGCACAGGCCCATGTGGCTCTTTAGCGAGAATGCGTTATGAGCGTTTTACCTTTGCCTCTTTACTTTACATATTCTTATTATTGTTGGGCGCAAATGTCGGTCTTTTTTTTTGTTGTTTTTATCTGCTTCCGTTGCATACGTGGTGGAATCTGTGTTTACTCGAAACACATTCGCGTTGGATTCGACGCGATCTATTGTTAAGGTGATGTGCTCTAAGTTGTCTGTTTTTTTTTTTCTTCTGCTCTCTCGCTCTATTTTTCTTCTCGACGTAAGTTTCATTCCCAAAGGCCCCTCGTCTTTCTACTATTCGTCTCTCTCTCTATCCCTCTCTTTCCCACACAGAAGAAAAAAAAAAGGTGCCACAGAAAATGAGCACTGTTGTCGTGAAGCAGTCCACCGAGAGCGACATCGATACTCACATGAAGCTCTACGATATCGCAATTCAATACCAAAAAGAGATGGGTCATGACAACTGGACCGGTTTCTGCCGCGAAAACGTGCTGAAGGAAATCGAGGCGAAGAAGCAATACAAGATTGTCGTGCACGACGAGGCGAGCGGCAAGGAGCAGGTCGGCTGCGTGTTCCTCTTGGAAGAGTCCGACCCGCTCATCTGGGGGGAGAAGGACAAGGACGCCTCCATCTACATCCACCGCGTGTCGACCAATCCAGAGTGCCGCGGCAAGAACTTCATCGGGGTCATTCTTCAATATATTCGCGACGTGTATAAGGGGAAGGGCTTCCAGTACATTCGCATGGACACGAAGGCTGGCAACGACAAGCTCAACGCTTACTACGTGGATCGCTGCGGTTTCGCCATTGTGGGAGAAGTGACGCTTGACAGCAAGAGCGCGGCGGGCATGCCCAAGCACTACGATGGGATTGTGTTAACCCTTTTTGAAATGCCATTTTAATTGCTGTTGAAGGAATCTCAATCACTGATAGGATTCATAACATAAAGAGAGGCAAGAAAAATAAAAAATGCTACAATGCTTGCACGAGAAACAGTTATGTATGAGCATGCATCATCTTCCTGAAGTTGAAAGTAATTTCTTACTTACGGTTTTTCCTTTTTACTTACTTTTTTTTTGGTTGTTCGTGGTTTTTTTTAATTTTTTTTACAGTTTCCGATGTGGCATATACGCAAGCTACTCTGCAAGTAATTTAATGTCACTCTTATATATATACGTTTACTCCTATATGTACACGTATATATATATATATTTCCTCTAACATCTGGTGTAACTGTTATAAATACGCTAGTGTTGTTTCGTTCTTATTTCCTTTCCAACATACTTCGCTGATGGTTTGTTTTGGTTTACTATTTTTATTATAACCATTATTTACCCGGTTATGCTGTTTCTTGATCACATACTTTGTTCACTCAATCTTGTATCAACAGGCTACTTGCTCTCTTCTCACTTTCTTCTCACTCCCTCTTTTTTGTGAGTAACCAACTGGATTAGCTTTGAAAAGGAGAAACGAAAAAAAAAAATAGAACCGGTTTTTTTTTCCATCTTTATCTTTCGAATTGAATTTACGCTTTACGATACGAATCACAGACACCCAACATGCCGCTCACTGCTGCCGGGATGCGTCTCATCATGCGCCAGCTGCAGGAAATCGACGCGGCGCCACTCGCAGACGTCTGCGTGCTGCCATCGGAGGACCTACATGAGGTGCGCTTCGAGCTGGACGGGCCGGAGGGCACGCCCTTCGCCGCCGGCCGCTTCGCCGCGGCGCTGCTCTTCGATGAGCAGTACCCAAACGTGCCGCCGAAGGGCTACTTCCGGTCGCGGCTGTTTCACCCGAACGTGTCGGAGAAGGGCGAGATCTGCGTGAACGCGCTGAAGCGCGACTGGCGGCCGGACCTCGGGCTGCGGCATGTGCTGCTCGTCATCCGCTGCCTGCTGGTCGAGCCCAACCCGGAGAGCGCGCTCAACGAGGAGGCGGGACGGCTGCTGCTGGAGGACTACGCGGCCTACGAGCGCAAGGCCGCCATGATGACCGGCATCCACTCTCGCCGCCCGCCGGGCGCCGCGCGCTTCCCCGGAGCGCCCGAGGACACGGAGCGGCCGGCCACGCCGCCGGCGCCGGCGGGTGCGAGTGCGGCGCCGGTGGTGGGCGGCGAGAGCCCTGACCCGCACGCCGGCCGTGCAAGCTGCGAGAATGGCGTGGACAGCGCCAGCGGCAGCCCCGGCAAGGGCTGCGGGCTGCGCAACTTGGCCGGCAGCTCGTGCAACGCGGTGACAAACACGGTGGGGAAGAAGGAGGACCTCTCGGCTGCGGGGTCCATTGCCGCCAACGCAAACAACTGCTTTAGCAACGGTGCGGCTCCTACGGCGGCAGAGAAGACAAAAAAGAAAGCCGTGGATAAGAAGAAGGCAGCTCTGAAACGTATTTGAGGGCGTGAGCATGATAGAAAAGGGAGTACTTCCCCCCCCCCCCTTCTTCCTCTTTCTAATATTGAATTCTTTTTTTACCTTTCTTTGTTTTCGTTTTCCCATTATTGATTTGATACTTATAATTCAGACAGAAAAACTGGAATTGTTCTACGTTTATGTTGGAACTCGCTAGAGACACTGTTACCATTAATTATATTAAATGCTTTTTTTTTCCGAGACATCATCTTGTACTATGTACTTCTGTTTTCCATATTCTATATATATATATGTACTTTTTTTTCATTATTTAGAAACTTTTATAGCTGAAGAACTAAAAAAAAAAAATGATGGTCACTAATACTCAAACGAAGAAAAAAAGGAGAAAACAGGAAGAAAAGAGACTGCTGTCTCCGTGTATACATGTGCACGTAAATATTTTTTTCTTTTTTAATTCTGTTTTCCCCTTATTACTAGATAGAATGAGAAAAACAAATGCAAGATGGTAGGACCTGAAACCGGCAAAACAAACACAACTGAAAGAAGAAATAGAGTAGATGTCAGAGTATGTGCGTATACGTGTAAAGAGTCAACAGACAGTTATTACCTCTTTGTAATACACAATATCTTCTTTCTCTCACTGGATCTTCACTTTATTTGTTTCTATACATATATATGTGTGTGTGTCTAGTCCTACAAAGTGTGTGTCAGTGGTTGCTTTTTTCTCTTCACATGATCGCACAGATTCTTTTTGTTGTTGCTTGTCTTCCCCCTTTACTGTATCCGTTTTCTCTGTATTGCTTGATTATTGCTATTATTATTGTTACCATTATTAGTTCTTAAATATTTTTGGTTTTATTTTGCCTTCTTTTTGGGTTTTATTTTTCTTTTCTCATTGTTATGTATTATACATTTGTGCATGTCTACTGAATGTACTCAGTCAATGATCTTCTTATGCTCTCTCTTCTTCCTATCTGCTTCTTCTGCAACATATACATTGGTGATGCGATGACAACTGAAAGTACCATATCGTTATTGAATATCTATATCAATTTATTTTCCCTTTTTTTTTGAAATCTTCACGGATACTTTTTTTTTCTCTTTTTTTTTAAAGGTAGTCATTGTTCTTCTTTCGCTTTTGTTGTGTAGCTCACATACATTTTACTCTTTGTGTGTGTGTGTACTTGGTCATTTTACCTTCACTTCTTGTGTTACATCCGTGGTGGAGGTATTCCGTGTATAGAGAATAGAAGGAATCTCAACTCATTGTCTTAATAGCAGAAAGGGGGGAGCACACAAAAAAGTAAAATAGGTGTTTTAGAGATTTGGTATACTTCCATATAGTTCCCCAACGTGGCGCCCATGTCCATGCCCTTCCTCTCCGAGAAGGACTTCTGCACTGTTGAGAAGCTGTACAATGCCTCGATTGCCATCCTGACGCTCACGCGTCTCAAGAACCCCGCCGTCTTCCATCGCATTCACGGCGCGCTGCCGACGCCGGCCGCAAGTGACGCCCCGAAGGCAGCGGAGGCGAAGAAGGAGAAGTCGCGGCGCCTGCCCTTCTTAGGGCAACGCGAGGATAAGCGGGTTGCGGGCGCCGCCGCGATGATACCCGCCGCGGATGATCTGCCTGCCCTCGCGCCGCTCAATACGACCGCGTTCACGCCCTCCGACGTGCTGCTTGAGAAGATGGAGAAGCGGACGGCGCCACGGATGAGCGCGCCAGAGACCGCCATCGCGGTCGATGACAACACGGAGCGGCGGTTGTGGACGGAATTCGCCATTTTGTTCTGGCGCACCGCGTACACGCAGCACACCCACCTGCTGTACTACGTCAGCAGCACCCCCCTCCTCCTGTGCACCGAGCTCGCGTACAGTCTGCTGGTGTACCTCAAGACGGCCCTGACGCAGAACGCGCAGCTGTACGTGGGTGACAGAGCGAAGCGCATGGAGCTGATTGAGCGGTTCGGCACGGACCGCCTCTTCTCGCTGCTGCGGAGCTTCTGTTCCGTGAAGCGGCTGCGGCTCATGCTGCAGCCGGGCGCCCGCAGCACGGCGGGCACGCCCAAAGTGAAGACGCCAGCCGCGTCCGCCGGGGTGAGCAGCAGTGGGAACGCCAGCGGCGGCGCGGCCCATCCAGGCGACGCCCTCTTCGAATCCGTCTGCAACTACATCGTCGAGGAGAAGCACTTCCATTGGATGTCGCAGGTCTACGTTCAGTTCTGTGATTACGCGGCACAGTGCTGCGCCACGGCGGACCCGCTGCTGTCGCCGCCGAGCGCCGCCAGCTCGAGCGCGAAGGATTACGCGCACACGCCAGAGCGTCGCGGCCACGCGTCGACCGACGGCGGCGGCACCGTGTCCACCGCCCTCGTCCTCGCGACCAGTGACGTGCTGCGGGCGATGCACCACTGCTGCACCGCGCACCGCGGTTGCGCGCACGAGGTGCTGTACTCGGAGCCCACCCCGTGCGTCACGTACATGTTCTACGGCATCAAGTTGCGCATTATGAAGCGGCAGCTGCTGCGACCGGCAGAGGTCGACCCGAACGCGACGTCGAGCCCCGCGGTGCCGCTGGGGAAGGCCGGCATCGGCAGCGGCGGCGAGGACACCGACACCTCCAGGACGGGCTCTCCGGCCCAAAACGAGAGCATCACGTCGCTGTCGACCTCGTCCAGGGAGGGGCATGAGCGACCTGGCAGCAGCAGCAGCGGCTGCCACGGCCGCGTCGTCGCGGACGAGGGTCTGCAGGTGATAGAGGCGATGGAGCGCGCCCTCTACGCCCTGTCGAGGCCGCGGAGCACGCTGTCGTCGTGGACGTCGTGCTACTTTGCGAAGCTAGAGCGGTACCGCGACGCGGAAATCCGACCTATTTCATTGCATAAGCGGTGTACTTGCGGGGCGGGCGGCAGCAGCGAGCACCATACGCAAGAGAAGACCCATCATGGAGCCACCAGTCACGGCGACTCGGTGAACGATGCGGACGACACTTTTATTAGTCAGGCGCAGAGCAGCACGGACAGTTTCTCTTCCAACCCCAACGCGGCTCACAGGACGAGAAACGACTCCTTCGGACACGAGGCGCGCGGGAACAAGTCTACCAAGGAGGGGGACAGCCCCTCCGCCCTCATGGCGCAGGTGCTACATCAGTTCATACGATTTGGCCGCTGCAGCGCCTTTGATGAACTGATGCACTTGGCGCTCGATGTCGTGATTGAGGCCATCAAGCGCACCGGCGAGTACGGGCACTGGGCCGTGATGTCGACCATCAACAGCTTCGTGACGCTCAGTGTCAAGGGCCTTCAGGAGGAGCAGAGCAGGTGGGAGGCGGAGCGGCTGGCCGGCAGCACCGTCGCGCGGATGGGCGCACGGGAGGTCCTGACGCAGATCATGACCAAAGTGATGCTGTACGAAAATGTCGTGGTCTCGCTGCGCACGGTGGTGGCGATGCTCGAGACCATCCAGGCGGAGCCGCGGAAGCGGGAGGCGCGGCAGGCGAGCGCCGCGCCGGACGCGGAGGACCACGGCGGCGCCAGCGTCGGCGAGCGCGCCGTGCCGGAGCGCGACGCCGCGGTACTGCAGGACCTTCGCGAGCGGCTGCTACAGGAGATCATCAAGTCGGACCTGTCGGTCAGCGTGCAGGAGACCGCGGAGGCGGCGCCGGAGATCGTGGCCTGCGACCACGCGCTGTTTCAGTTCTGCCGGGAGCTCTGCTCGCTCGATGAGATGCACAGCCGTCGGCCCGCCCCAAACGCGTCCACCGCGCTGACGACCAACCCCAACGCGAGTCCTTCCATGCCCTCGGCGCTGAAGTCGGAGGGCCGCTCGAGCCTGAAGCTCGGCGTGAAGCTGCCTCCCTCCGGGACTGGCGGCACGGGGGGCACCATCAACGTGAACAACTCCTTCTCCATCGTGCATGCGTCGAAGAACACCATGTTGGGGTCGACGCCTCTCGCCCACCAGAACAGTACCTTCGCCTACGACACCGCGGCGATGAGCGGGGGTAACAAGGGCAGCCTCCCCCGCGTGCCGAGCATGAGTGGGTCCTGCTCCAACGCCAACTACAGCGGCGGCCCGCATAAAACGTTTGGTGGGAACATATCCTTCGCCAGCACGCCCGATCACAGCGCCGGCGGCACCGAGATGGGCTCCGTCGTGCGGGAGAAAAACGTGTCCTTTGCGGTGGGCGACAAGCGCTCTGCGAAGAAGAAGGAGCAGCCCAACTTCGCCAAGTCCTTCTTCAAGAGCATGTTCAGCAGCGGCGCGGACCACAAGCGCGAGCGGGCCGCGGCGGGGTCCGGGATCACCGCGGCCACGGTTCTGACGTCCATCACGTCCTCCGGCAACTTGGACAGCGACGACGGCAACAACGGCTCCATCAGCTCCGCCTCGGCGACGCCGTCCGCGAACATCTCCTTCGACGGCCAGCGGGCACGGCACGACAGGGCGCTGGGGGACAGCCGGTGTCTGAACGACGAGGAGGGACTGGGCGACGCCGCGGAGCTGTGCACGTGGGAGCAGGTGCCGTCGTACGTGGCGCTGGTGGGGCAGGTGGTGGGCGTGCTGAACTCGATTTTTCTCAACGCCAAGGTCGGCGTCGACGTGTCCCTCGCGGCGGGTCTGCTGCTGCCGCACGTGGTGCTCATGGGGTACCGCAAGTTCGAGCTGTACCACGGCCATATCACCATTCTGAACACGCTTCGGGTGTTTCAAGCGTCGCTGCATCGGCACGCGCAAGTCGCGAGTGACACACTGCCGGGGACGCCCACGACGGAGGCACCACTGCCCGGCGTCACGGCGGGTGGCGGCGCGGCGGCGCTGGCCGCGTCGGGTGCCGCGTCGCTGCATTCGCTGTTCAGCGTCCGTGACACGCTCTCGGCCGCCGAGTTCACCTCCTTCGTGGAGAAGACTGCCCGCACGCTGGAGCAGGCCTACCTGGTGCTGGAGGTGGCGCCCCTGACGAGCGAGGCGGTCATCATGACGGAGATCCCGCTCTATTTCTTCGCCGCGCCCTCGGCCGCGGAGCAGAAGGCCATGCGCGCGGACTCCTCGATCACCTCCGTCGGCGAGCAGGACGGGGGCCGCAGCGGTGGCGGTGCGGGCGGTGCGGACCCCACGGGCGAGAACCACCAGGGCTCCTTCCCCAGCCTCCACGCCTCCTTCTCGGCCCTCGAGCGCTTCTTTGTGCGCATCCTCATGCTCTGGGCCCACACGCTGGCGAAGTCCGAGTGCGACGAGGACATGGACGCCCGCGCGATGCAGGTGCTGACCGCGCTGATGGAGCGCGCCCTCGCGCGCGGCGCCTTTCCGCGCGAGGTGGGGTCCGCGCCGCCCGCCGCGGGTGCGGGCGGCGGGGCCCCACGCCCAACAAGGCTAGCAGCGCGCCGTCCCACATGGACACGAGCGGCAGCCCAGGGGACGCCATGGCGCCGCGCGGGGTGCGCCGCCGCTCCTCGCTCGGCTCAACGGTGAAGCGGAGCGGCTCGCCGCCGTACCTGGACCACTTCGAACTCGCCAACTCCCTCACGCGCGGCGGGGAGGGTCTGTTCAACAACTCCTCGCTCTTCGGCGACACGCTTCTGTTCAACGTGGGCATGAGGGCCGCGGCGATGGACGCGACCAGCGAGTGCGCGCACACCCTCGAGACGCTAATCAGCATCTTCACGCTCGTCATTCACCGCTCGCCGACACTGCTCGATGCCAAGACGCTCGGCATTCTCTTTTCCTTCTTCACCCATGCGGACGGCGCCTTTGCACAGATTGGCCGGGCGTGCATGCTGAGCTCCTTCGATGTCGAGGAGGTCTATCCCCTCTACGCGCAGGCCATCCGCAACCCCGCGGACCCGTCGCTGGCCATCGACCTGGTCGATCTCTTCACCTCCTACCTCTTCACGGAGGAGCTCTCGGCCGACGTCAAGTTCGAGCGGCGCGTGTGGATGCTCGAGCAGGGCTGCTTCCAGGCCGCGCTCACGTTGCTCTGCGACGCCCTCGCGCGGCCCGACGCCGCGCCGAGTTTCCTGCGCGTGGTGTCGCACCTGTTCCGCTACTTCTGCGCCTTCGAGCCGCCGCAGGGCTGCAACTCGTGCCTGGACGACACGTCCTTCGTGGATGCGGTGAGCGCGCAGCTGCTGCAGCTCACCGGCATCGAGTTTGTGCTGATCGTGACGCAGACGGTGCTGGACGCGGCCACCGTGAACTACGCCGCGAAGACGGGTAGCTGCTACAACATGACGATGGTCGGCGCCTTCAATTACTACGCCGCGAAGTGCTCCGCCTCGAAGCCCATCTTCCTGGACCTCCTGCCGCCCCTCGCGCTCTACCTGCGGACGCACCAGAAGGACATGTTTCAGGACCTGCTGACGGTGCTGCTGAAGATCCTGCACAGCACCACCAACGTGCACTCAGACCGCCTCGTTGATTTCGTGATGGAGCAGAATCTGACGCGGCTGCTTCCGTTTCTGGAGCTGCCGGCGCGCATCATCAACGAGCTGCCCTACACGGGGGACGCGCAGACACTCCGCGCGTTCTGGGCGCCCATCTTGAAAAGTGCGCACACGCGCAGCGAGGTACGCTTCCACACGACCGGTGGCGTGCGTCTGATGATCGGGTCGTGGCCCGCGAAGGGGTTTTCCATCTCCACCTATTTCTTCTTCAACACCATGTGCACGACGATACCCATCTTTGCCTTCTGCGGCGCCGAGACAACGAGCGGGAAGGAGGACAATGCCATCATGCTTTGCGTGTCGGGTGGCGACAGCATGCAGCTCAGCTACAATGGCCACAGCACGACGCTGAACGAGAAGCACGCACTCCAGCACTTCGAGACGAACAAGTGGCTGCATCTGTGCGCGGTTGTGAGCGTGGCCCATACCATCACGGTCTATCTGAATGGCTTCAACGTCGGCACGACGCCCATGCCCTTCTTTACGACCGGCTCCGAGGTGTGCGTGAAGATCGGCTTTGTGGACTACAGCATTCAGGAGGCGCTCTACTCGATAGGGGAGATCTCCCTGTGGGACGAGGAGCTGACCCGCCCGCAGGTGGAGGCGGACCTCGCCGTGACGCGCATGCTGTACCTGCCCGCGAAGGTGCTCGTCCGCGAGCTGGCGCGCGAGCTGGCGGGCGCGGATGTCATCTCGCCCATCGACGACCGCATCGCGCGCTACGTGCCGTACGAGAGCGACCAGATGCTGCTCTTGAATTTGCTGGATGGCGAGGGGCCGTATCCGCTCGTCGCCAAGGTCGTGGGCAACCACGCGACGCTGCCCAAATTCTGGATCAACTACTACGTGCTGTGGGCCACCCACGGGGGCATTTACAAGATGCTGGAGTGGCTCGATATGGCCTCGACGGTGGAGGATGTGGAGGAGGTGCTGTACCTGTTGGCGGAGTGCACCCGGCGCACCTCCGTCATGAACACCGTGGACGGGCGCATGTACCTGCTGCTCAACTACCTCCTCAAGCAGAAGGCGAAGCTCATGTCGCCGGCTGCGTGCGACCACGTGATGCACATGGGGATTGCCTCCTTCCGCATGAACGACGTCGAGCACCCGGTGATTCTGAACCGGCTTCTCTTCAAGTACGTGCTGAGTGACAGCGAGCTCTACGTCCGCATGGCCACCGCGTCCGCACTGCACATGGTGCAGCGTGTGAGCGCCCTCTTCAACCCGTCCCAGTGCCGCAACGCAAAGTACAACGCCAAGTACGTCACGGCGGGGTGCTTCATGGACCGGCTGCTGCACTCGCTCGTGAACGTGGCGGTGCGGACGTGCCTGCCGGTGCGCCGCGCGGTGGTGGAGTGCGCCAAGAACGTGATGCTCGCGAACGACATGGAGGAGACCCTCGTGCACGCCTTCACGTCGCTGGTCGCGCAGCTGACGCCAGGGGTGATGACCTGCGAGAGCCGCCGCAGCCCGCACATCAAGGTGGCCATGCCGAGCATCGCGCACCTCTTCAGCCCCCTCCCGCTGCGCACCTCGGACAACCTGACGGTCGAGCTGCTGCGCTGTCTCGTGGCGTGTGAGAGCAGCAGTCTCTTCATGAGCTCGCTGAGCCACGTCATCACCCTCTCGTGGTACTGCACGGTCGTCTCGTACTTTGCGAACCCATGCAGTGTGGTGTACGCCACAAAGCTCTTCTTCAGCGCGGTGGCGCTCTCGCCGAAGCTGCGGGAGCAGGTGGCGGAGAACCAGGCGACCATCATCGAGGCCCTCCTGCCGCACGCCATTTATGAGGATCTGGTGCTGCTGCTTCTGTCCATCACGATTGGCGTCCATAAGCACGTGAACCTGCTCTCCCACACGGCTTCACTGCAGCAACAGCTCGACGGCGTGCTGACGTCGCACCCGGAGCCGTTCCATGTGGTGGCGCCCATCTTTGTGCGCGTCTTTGGGCTGCACCTGAACAGTATCATCAGCAACCCGTTCTACAAGCAGATCTCGTCTCGTGCGATCCTCCTGGGGCAGCAGTGCATCTCCTATCGGGTGCGGCGCTACTTCAGCCTGGCGGTGGTGTGCAGTCGCATCATGCTCTGGATCAAGGCGAAGCGGTACCACCGCACGGCGCGCCGTTACGTGATGGAACTCCGCCGACAGGCGCAGAACTCGGTCGGCGCCGGCCAAAAGGCTGGCAGCCCGCAGCGGTTGGCCTCGCCGCGCTCGTCCGGGAAGAAAGGCGGGGCGCTGGCGATGGACCGCTGCGAGTCCTCCGCGGACGTGATCCTGAGCGACCAGCTGCAGCTCGCGCACGACGCGTCGTTCGTCGCCTCGCCGGGCGGCACGGGGGCCAACAGTGCGAGCTTCTCCAACCCGTGCTGCGCCGCACTTGCCCTCTCACCGGCGTCGACCGGCCCGCGCATTACGCACCGCCGGTACAAGCGAGCGTTCGGCGTGCTTCGTGTCTGCGTGCTGCTGTCGATTTCAACACAGGTGCGTCGCTTCCGCTGGGTGCGGCAGCTCCCGCCGTCCTCGGAGGAGGCGGACGCGGCGGAGGAAACGTCCGTGTGCCAACGACATCAGGGGACGCTCTTCTGCCTCCGCGTCTGGCAGCGCTACGCGCTGATGCCGTCCTTCTACTACCTCTTTGTGAGCTCGCCGCTGCAGACGACGGCGTTTAGTGCGTTTGTGAACTACATATCGAAGGAACGGCTGGAGAAGTGTATTGAGGGCTGGGACGGGCTCATTCGCCTCGTGGACCCGCGGCCGGAGGTGCGCCACCTCGCGAACCGCCCGTCCGCGGCCGACACCGGCCATCTCGATGTGGTCGACTCGCTGCACCTCCACTCGCTCCCCCTGTCCGCGGACACGCACACCGGCCACAGCGCCAAGACGATGGTGGACGTCAAGACGGAGCTGGCGCTGCAGCCGCCGCCGCACGAGCGGCGGCCACTGACTCCGCAGCCCCCTCGCGACGACGCGGAGGGCGTCAGTGACGACCAGAGGCCGCTGCCCATCACGCCCCGCCCGGGCCCCGCCAGGCCGACGTCGGTGATGGAGGAGGAGTCCAGCACCCTCTCGTCGTACTACGCGAGTGTGCTCCCGGACCCGGATGGTGGGACGGGCAGTAAGCAGCCGAGCAGGGCGCTCACCAACACGGAGAGCGCCAAGAGCTTTTGCACCTCGCTGACCTCGCACGAGGTCTCGAACATGTCGTTCGGCACCACGCCGCCCACGACCCAGTCCACGAAGCTGCCCTCTCATCGGCTGATGCCGACGGTGACCTTTGCGCACGACGCGGACGCCCCCCACACCGTGGCGCGGTCGCTCACGGCGTCGATGGAGCCGTCCAGCGGCGAGGATGCGCTCGACCTGGACGACGATGCCTCCAGCCGGTCGAGCGTGGCGGCGAGCCCCGGCGCGTACACGGACGCGGACTCGAACGGCTCCGCGAGCGGCCGGAGCTCGCCGGCGCTGGAGTCGCTGTCCGTGCCGCCGCCGGCGGAGGTCGCGGCGGGCGTGGTGGACCTGCTGCAGTCGGCCGCCTACGCGGACATGACGAGCATGGACATCTTCGAGCGGATGGTCACCGTCGTCGGCGAGGTGGTGCGGCGTGAGGCGGTCGGCGTTCTCGGCGCGCTGGTCAAGTCGTCGCTCCGCACGCCGGCGCACCAGGGGTGGATCGGCGGGCCCTCCTACGGCTCCTGTGGCGGCCTGCTCTTTCAAATCTTGCTCATCGTCTCTGCCAAGCCGGTCGCGGACAACTCGGTGCAGACGCTCATTGGCTTCTTTCTGCACCACGTGGTGAAGAACATCCGCGAGGAGCAGAGCCATATGCTGGACGATAACGTCGACACGCATGACGCCGCGGCACCGATGCATCTCGGCGGTGGCCATGGCGAACACCATCGCACGCACTCCGACGACGAGGCCTCCACGCACACACCGGACACCATGTCGGACTCGTCCACGGAAAGTTTCCAGGGGACGACGCCGTGCTCCGAGATCTTCCTCTTCAACGTGAGCCACTTCTCGGAGTTCCTTGTGGACATGCTGTCGATCAACGTCGTTGACTTGCCTGCCGTCTCGGACTACTTCATGTCGCTGCTCGTGCTCTCGCAGAGCTGGCCGAGCCGCTACATCCACCAGCTGAGCACGCAGGTGCTGCGGTCCTGCATCTCGGTGCTGAACAAGCCGACCGTACAAGAGGCCTCCGTGTCGCTCATCGAGACCATCTATGCCCTCGTCACGCTTGTGCTGCGCCGCGGCTTCCGGATGAAGGGCGGCATCGAGTGTCTGTTCCGCGTCCTCTACAAGGTGTATGTGTCGCTGCCGCCCGTCTGGATGTCGGAGGACGATGCGCGGTACCGCAAGCTGCTGGTGGTGCTGACGCTGAAGCACATGGTCAAGACGTACGACAAGACGAAGGAGCTGCAGAAGGCCTTTACGGTGCGGACTCTGACGCAGCGTTTTTCCCTGTACGACGGGCTGCGGAAGGTGCTCCTGACCGGCTCCAGCATCCACGTGTGCCAGCAGTTCGCGACCTACGCGGACCTGAACCGCTCGTCGCTCGATACCCTCGTGTCGAACCGCATGAAGGCTAAGGCAGACCTGGCGCTCAAGATGAGCATTAAGCTCCGCGGGGAGTACATCAAGCGCATTAAGCTCTTCAATCAGCAGTTCGTCGCCGTGACGGAGCTGAAGGATGGCTTCCATCCGGTGCAGCTGCGACACGCCTTCCGCGGGCAGTACACGTCCTACATCGCGCACCTGCCCATCCTCGCGGACTCGCAGCTGACGCTGCTCCTGGGGAACAGCCCCATTGTGTCGCTCGCGCATCTCAACAAGAGCGACAACGAGGAGGAGGAGCAGGAGCGGCTGGATCGGATGAGCTTCCACCGCGTCGATGCCAACCGCACCTACGTCAAGCTGATGGACCGGCACTTCGGCGCCCGTGGCCGGGTGGAGGGAGACGATGTCGCGGTGCGCGGCGCGGTCTCGGCGCCGCCCGCCGCGGTCCCGGTCCCGGGCCCCAGCGACGGAGGGGAGGACGTGGCGAAGGAGGAGGACAGCGTCGCCTCACACCCACACCAGAAGAACACCGTCTCGCGCTGCGAGGAAAACCTGAACCACGTCGCGGTGCTGTGCCCCGCGCTCTGCACGCGCTGCCGCCCCTACGTGGGCGAGGGGCTGCCGCCCTTCATCGACCCGAACATCAGGATATCGCTGAGGCCCTCGGCGATTACGCTGCTGCGCTTCATCCTCAGCCCGGGGGAGATCCTGCGCTTCATCAGCAACGGCTTCCGTGTCTACGGCATCCAGGCCACGCCGTGCCTGATTCTGCTGACGAATACGACTCTGAAGCTCATCAGCTTCTCGCGCGTGACACAGGAGGGGGACATCATTCTCTGCCAGTACACGGAGGACGAGGAGGAGGGCGCGAACAGCTCCTTCGCGAGCTCGCACTCGGACGACGCGGACAGCAGCGGGGGCGGGGCCAGTCCACTCGCCGGCAGCTTCGCGTCGCCGCCGCGCAAGAGCAAGTCGAACCCGTTCAGCTTCGCGGCAGTCACGAAGCAGCTGCAGCGCTTCCTGACGGACGACAAGTCGCGCAAGATGCGGCAGCTGCTGCGCGACGGCTCGCGCGTGGCGCAGTCCGTGCGGCAGGCGACGAGCCCCACCTACCGCCAGACGTACTGGTCCTACATCAACTGCAGCATCCGCGAGGTGCGCTCGCTGCGCTACATGCACCAGGACACCGCGGTCGCGCTCGAGATGCTGCACGACGAGGGGCCGCTGCTCTCCATCGTGGACGCCTCGCAGTCGATGAACAGCGCCGCCCGCGCAGAGTTCCTGCACGTGCTGCGCGACGTCGTCAGCCCGGGCCACTGCCGCTTCGTCGACGACACGACGCGCGGCACGAGCCTGCGCTCGATGCTCGTGCGCTGGGCGGCCGGCTCCGTGTCCAACTACGACTACCTCATGTTCCTGAACCAGATGGCGGGCCGCACGGTGCGCGACTTCAACCAGTACCCCGTCTTCCCGTGGGTGCTCGCGGACTACCAGTCGGCCACGCTCGACCTGGAGCGCGCCGAGACGTTCCGCCACTTTGCGTACCCCATGGGCGCGCAGACGGAGGCACGGCGGCAGACCATCACGCAGCTCTATCAGAACACGAAGGAGATGGTGGATGTGGACACCGGCAAGAGCTACCCCTTTCACCACGGCACGCACTACTCGACGAGCGGCGGGGTGCTGTACTTCATGATCCGCGTCGAGCCCTACACGACGTTTGCGAAGCTCTTCCAGGGCGGCGACTTTGACATCGCGACGCGTCTCTTTGACTCCGTGAGCGCCTCGTACAGCTCGTGCGTGCTCGGCCCGGCGGACTGCAAGGAGCTGCTGCCGGACTTCTACCAGAACAACCAGTTCCTGCTCAACGCGGACCAACTGCAGTTCGGTGTGAAGTCGGACGGCGCGGTCGTCGACCACGTGCACCTGCCGCCGTGGGCGAGGGACTCCACGCAGGTGTTCACCGCCGTCATGCGCTTCGCGCTGGAAAGCGAGCACGTGCGCAACCACATCCACCTGTGGATCGACCTCATCTTCGGCGTGCGGCGCCGCGGCCCGCTGGCGGTCGAGCAGTTTAACTGCTTCCAGCGCATGACGTACGGGGAGGAGGTGGAGAAGGCGCTGAAGGAGGCGGAGACGACGCGCGAGTGCGACGTGATCATCGCGGAGGTGGACAACTTTGGTCAGACGCCCGTGCAGCTCTTCCACGAGCGCCACCCCTCGCGCCTCGAGCTGGAGCCGGTGAAGAAGCCGAATGTGTCCGGCGCCGGCAAGGGCGGGGCCTCCTCCACCGGGCAGGCGGCCTTCACGAGCATCAGTCACGGCAGTACGGGCAGCGGCAACACGTACACGCAGACGTTTGAGCGCCACGCGCCGAACCTCATGCGCATGCTCATCCACGCGCTCGACGTGCCGCAGACGTGCTTCCAGCTGCGCGAGCTGGGGTCGCAGAAGCTCCACACGCCGCCGGCGTCGCTGCGGCACCGCTTTCTCGCGCGCAGCAGGGCGGTGGCCGGGTTCGCGACGCTCGCCTCCGGCAAGGTCGCCGCCTGCCACACCCACATGCTCGCGGTGGAGGACGAGGACTACTATATCTGCTGGCACTGGCGTGAGGGGCGCATGATGCGCTTCAGCGCCTCCACCGGCGAGTTCCGCTCCGCCCTCTCCTTTGAAATCCCGGACGTCAGCTGCCAGCGCGTGAGCGCCATCGCCGTGAGCCCCAGTGAGACGCTGCTGCTCGTCGCGGTGGCGAGCGGCACCGTGTACTGCCTCTACCCGGACCCCATGCGGCGCGCCATTTTTGTCGGCACCATCCTCGTCCACCACAGCCACCCCGTGACCGGCATCGCCGTCCACGCGGCGAGCGGGCTCGTCGTCACGTACACGGACAGCGCGGACGACCCGGCGCGCGTGTGGCGGCTCGGGCGCAACCAGTGCTGCCTGTTGCACACGCTGCGGGTGCCGCCGCCGCCGCGGAGCCTCAACCCGGGGCTGCGGGGCAGCCTCTCCAACCTCGACAGCGTGCTGCAGGCCGCCTCGAGCGACGCGGCGGCGGCGGCGGCGGCCGTGAGCGCGACGGCCTTGACGACGAGCGATAACCGCGACTACCAGGTCGTCATCAGTGCCTGCTTCGATGACCTGGAGCGGCACATTGTGTTGGCCACGCGCCGCAGCCTGCGCATCTACGACGGCAACGGCGAGCTGCTCGGCTACGGCGCGCTCCCGGCGCCCAAGGTGCGCGAGGGCGCCCTTATGTTGGAGGACGCGGACGGCGAGATTGGCGTCGCGGTGGACAAGGTGGTGCCCTTCCTCGCGCACCAGAGCAGTGTTGAGGTGTACCGCACGCGCGAGTGGGCCTCCGGCATCCGGCTGTACGTCACCGGGCACGAGGACGGCACGCTCGGCCTCTGGCGCTCAACGCGGCTGCCGCCGGGGTCGGTCGCGCCCGGCCGCATCATGATGGTCGAGTTCCACGGCGTGCTGCTCGAGGGCACGAAGGACCAGGCGCCGTGTGCGGTGACCGCGATACGGCAGAAGGAGGTCGACATCCCCGTGTTCTACGTCGGCTTCAGCGACGGCAGCTCACGGTGCTTAGAGTTCGAGGTGCCGACCGTCACGCCACAAGACGAAAAGGGCAAGGCGGATACCAAGCGGAAGTAGGGTTGGCAGCGCACGCACGAACGACAAGGAAAAAGAAGAGAAAAAGAAAACGATGAAATGATTATACGCGTAAAGGAAAAGTGTATATTTGTATATATATATATATATATATATATATATATATATTAGTTATT
>AUXH01000282.1:0-23738 GCA_000482145.1 Strigomonas culicis | reverse complement strand
GTCCCAGCACCTCAGTGCACAGCTCTATCAGAGCACCTTTAGTGCGAGCGGTGAGATGGAGAGTTACTTGCACCATCTCTCAGACACCCAGCAGGAGCTCTATGCGGTACGCCACCAGATCGACGACGTGAATGCGCTGCGGTCGGTGGCGCAGAACAAGCACGCGCTTATACGAGCGGAGACGGAGAAGGTGGCGCAGAAGACGTTCGAGAAAGTGAAGGCGCTGCGGCGGCTATTGGATGAAAAGGACGACAAGGAGGCACAACCGTCGCAACGCACAAAGAAGGAATCCATGTTGGCGTACCTGGAGTAAGGAGCGCGGCGTAAGTGGTGGTTTGGTGACTGGTTCATAGGTCGTGCATCGACAGTTGACTGATTCTTGTACTCTTGCGTATATATATATATTTGGTTGGTTGTTTTGTTTATTTGTATTTTCCCAATGTACAGAATCTAGTGTATATATGTTCTCAAATCTTTGACAATTGTCCTCATGTATCTGCCTCTGTTTACACTTTTGCCGCGATTGTGGTCACTAGTTTGCTTTCGTTCAAGGGAAGAATACTAAAAGCGGAAGCAGTGAGTTGATATATTCGCTTCGCATTCGTTCAACAATAACAATAGAAAAACCGTGTCTTCTTAGTTCGTCACCCTGCGCACCATGTCTGCAGTTGAAAACGAGGAACGGAAACAGGCACCTTTAGAAAACCGTGCGGAGCACATCACCTTTACAAATGCCAAAAAGGAGGACTTTCACGTGACTGTGTTTCGGCCGGAGCGCGCCGCGGCCCCGAACACGCCGCATCCTGTGCTTTTGTGCGTCCATGGGGCTGGCATGAGTGGGGACAGCTTCTATAACCTTGCCAGTTTCCTGGAGCGGCAAGGAGGGCCCGTAGTAGCGACGGATCTGCCGCCGTCGTTGGGGCACAGCCCCACACGCAGCTCCTTCACGTCCCATGCCAAGGGGATGCCGCCGCGGGCGCCGTCCATTGGCGGTTCACGGGAGCAGCACTCGCCGCCCGGGCCCGCCATGCTCCGCGGCGCGACGTCGGTGGCCGTCAACGCGCTCATGGTGGCGAACAGCGACGCAGAGGCGGAGGACATCGACATGGTCGTGGTCACGTACGATATGCGCTGCCACGGGCTGTCCACGTTCGCGGGCGGGGAGGAGCAGCTGAGTCTGGGCGTGATGGTCGCGGACTTTGTGGATGTGCTCCGCTTTGTGCTGGAGGAGGTGTGCCCCGCCGGTGAGGCCTTCGTGCTCGGGCACTCGGTCGGCGGGTCCGTCGTGGCCCACGCCCTCGCGGACCACAAGAAGGAGACGAAGGGGCGCGTCTCGGGCGTCATTTTGGTGGACGTGGTCGAGGGCACGGCGAAAATGTCGTTGCACTACATGAACGATTTTCTGCGCAAGCGCCCCGGCCACTTCGCGACGGTGAAGGAGGCACAGACGTGGTTTCTGCAGCATGGCGGCATGCGGTCGGCCGAGGGCGCCGCGGTGTCAGTCCCACCTCTGCTGACGACGGCCACGGTGGGCGGGGAGTGCGTCTTTGTGTGGCGGACGGACCTGCAGAAGATGGAGCACGTGTGGGGAGGTTGGTTCGATGAGCTCGACAAAAAGTTCGTCTCACTGCCGTACTCCAAAATGCTCTGTCTCGCTAACGCGGACCGTCTCGACACGGAGCTGACAGTGGCGCAGATGCAGGGGAAATTTCAGTTTGAAATTATTGGCAATAACTGCGGTCACTACATCATGGATGATGCAACCGCCACGATTGCCGCGAAGGTGCGGCGCTTTGTGAAGCGCATTGTCGTCCTTACGCGGAAACTCCACGCCGTGAACATGAAGGCGGAGATGACGGCGAGCGGTGGACTGCACTTCAACAATGCGACCATCCCGGCCTCACGTATGCCGCGGTGATCCGAACTTGCTGCAACAGAAAGAGAGATCGTACGTTGTTCTTTTTTTTTGTTCTTCCGTTCTTTTTTGAATGTTTATATGGATTCGAATTGACAGTCTATCCTCCTTTCCATTTTTTTTTCTTTTGTGATGTATGTACTCGTTGTAGTATGAATGCTTCTTCTGCATGCTGTCTTGATTATGCTTATAGTTTACCCCCCCCCCTCCTCTCTCTCGTGGTTTCTCCTCTTTTTTTTTTTGTTGTTCTCATCCTTAGAAGAAAAAAGAGTTGAATCTTTCTTTTTTTCTTCTTTTTTCAGCCTCAACTTGTTACTAATTTTGTCTTAATTCTGATTCTTTCTACTTTAGTTTGTTGCAACTTTAATACATATTTATCATTTCATTTATACATATTTTTTAAATAAAAGTGAACATGTCGTGGACCACGGAGCGATGCAGTGGACTGTGGCGCTCGGAGGACATGGTGCGTCTGAACATTATTATTCAGCGCGAGGTGCTGCACGACACCATTTTCAAGATTGGACTGATGGGAAAGGTGCAGTTCCTCGACATGGATGACGGCGCAGCGGCCTTCTCGAAGCCGTACACAAATGAGATCCGTCGCTGTGAGGATCTGCAGCGGAAGCTGCGCGTGGTAGAGGAGCACATTCTGCAGGAGCCACCGACGCTTCTCGAGAAGTACAACGATATTGAAATGAGCGCGAGCGTGGGGGAGCTGCGCGAGGCGACCCTGGAGGGCCAGTTAGACAACATCGACGAACGTGTCGAGGCGCTCTTGACGGACCTGATGGCCATGGTGACTTCCTTGGAGGGCCTTCAGAACGAGATGAACAACAACCAGCAGCTCATCACCCTCTACCGCCGCATGCAGAGCCTCATGAACGGCGAGGCGGAGGGGTCGCGTCTGAGTGTGACCGACACGCGCAGCACCAGCTTCCTCTCGTCCCCGGTGCTGACCTCCTTCAGCTCCCTCTCGAGCTTCAACACGGTGATCGGGCTGGTGAATACGGCGCAGGCGGACGTGCTCTACCGCATCTGCTACCGCGTCACGCGGGGCAACGCGCTCATCCTCATCTACAACGAGCCCGACCCCTTCGTGGACCCCAAGACGGGGGAGCGCAACGTCGCGCTCTCCTCCTTCATCATCCTGTCGTCGTCCCAGCGGATGGTGCAGCGCATCTACAAGCTGATCGGCGGCCTCAAGACGATCATATACGCCCTGGACGAGGTGTCCACGCGCGGCGCGGCGCTGTCGGAGCAGGCGGAGGAACTCGCGCGCCGCGCGGCGGACCACCGGGACAGCGGCGACGGCTTGAGCGCGACGCACGTGCGTGTGACCTTGACGACGGGCGGCGGCAGCACGAACCAGGACCAGTGGTCGCATGCCTCGGTCGCCTCCCCCGTGGACCGTGTGCATAGCAACCTGCAGAGCAGCGCCCAGCTGCAGCAGGCCATGGACACCATCCGGCAGCGCAAGCAGGACCTGCTGCTGCACTGGTACGAGGAGCACCGCCTGTACAAGACGATTGTGCGCTTGGAGAAGACCATCCTGACCACGATGAACCTCTGCGCCGTGTCTGGCGCCACGTGCACCGCCTCCGTGTGGATCCCGTGCCGCTACGAGTCGATGCTGGAGCAGGCGCTCCACGAGGCGGTGTACGCCTCCGGCGAGGTGCACTCCATCATCACGCGTCACGTGCACCAGACGCGTCCGCCGACGTACTACGAGACGAACAAGTTCACGTCGTCGTTCCAGTCCATCGTGGACAGCTACGGCATGGCCCGCTACAAGGAGGTGAACCCCGGTGTGTTCACCATCATCACCTTCCCGTACCTCTTCGGCATCATGTACGGGGACATTGGCCATGGCATCTTGCTGCTCTGCATCTCGCTCTTCTTCATCTACAAGGAGCGGTCGTGGACGGGACAGCCGCTGAATGAGATCATCGGCATGATCTTTGGCGGGCGCTACCTGCTGCTGCTCATGTCGCTCTTTGCGACCTACATGGGGTTTCTCTACAACGACTTTTTTGGCTTTTCCGTCAATATATTCAAAAGCGGGTACACGTGGCCCTCCCTCGAGACGCGCAACAAGAGCGAGCACACCATGTATCCAAGCAACCCGAACGGACTGCCGAGCGTGAAGCCGCCCCACGTGTACGTCTTTGGGCTCGACGTCGCCTGGGCGGAGACGGAGAACAAGCTCGAGTTCTACAACTCGGTCAAGATGAAGTGCGCTGTTGTGGTCGGCGTCACGCAGATGTTTGCCGGCGTCATCCTGTCGCTCAACAACCACATCTACAACAAGGATTGGCTCCGCATCGCGTTTCTGACTGTGCCGGAGTTTCTTTTCTTGCTCGTGACCTTTGGCTACATGTCGATTCTTATCATTGTCAAGTGGTGCACGACGTGGGAGAGCACCCACGACGCACCGAGCCTCCTGGAGACGATGACGAACTTCTTTTTGCAGCCGACGAGTTTGTCGAATCCCCTTTTCGCCGGACAAATGGGTCTGCAGATTTTCTTTCTCCTTGTGGCGCTGCTCATGGTGCCGCTCATGCTGTGCGGGATGCCGGTGATCGAATACCGCAAGTACCAGCGGTACCTTGCAAGGCAGAGAAATGGCTTTCCGCACCTGGACGTCATGCGGAATGACACGGCCATCCCCGCCCAGCGGACGACGGCGCGCCAGGAGCCCGTGGCGTCCGGCTATGATGCGCAGCAAACGGAAGGCCCCCAGACCGAGCTGGTGAGCGACGGCGACGCGAACCTCTCCGACGCATTCAACGACGAGGCGGTGGACATCATCGGAGAGCAGCTTGAGGGTGACGACAAGGACCACGAAAAGTATGCAGACTTTGAGTTCTCTGAAGTGATCATCCACTACGTGATCCACACGATTGAATACGTCCTGAGTAGCGTGTCTAACACGGCCTCCTACCTGCGTCTCTGGGCGTTATCGCTGGCCCATGCACAGCTGTCGGAGGTGTTCTTCAACTTTGCGCTCGTGAAGTTGCTGTCGTCGGACTCCACGGGGATTCTTGTCGGGTTTGGCGTGCTGGCGTGGCTGGGTGCCACCTTGGCGGTGCTCGTCGGCATGGAAGCGCTTTCCGCCTTTCTGCACGCGCTACGTCTACACTGGGTTGAGTTTCAGAACAAGTTTTACATCGGCGATGGAATTCCGTTAGAGCCGCTTGATTTGTGCAGTTAGTAGAATGGAGATCAAACATGTCTCCTTTAAAAAGAAAAAAAAAGTAATACATTTTGATGTACATCTTTGAGGTAAGCTGATGTAATAATGCACCTGTGTTTTTATATGTATATATGTATATATATATGCATGAAGAATCGATGTGTGCACATTGTCAGCACATTTTGCTAGTCCTCTTGTCCCATGCGGTACTTTTATCGCATTAAACATGACGTGTTGGTGCAGATGCGCGTTGATACGTACTGATACGAGCAGATGCGTTTTTTTTTTTTACGTGTATCGCGACTAGTCGGAATATGAGTCTATGCGTATATGATTATCCGATCTAACGTTGCTTCTTCCCTCAAAACCACTCTCCTTTTTTTCTATTTTTTTTAGTTTTTTTTCTTTTGGCTTTTTTCTTCTCCGCTTTGAACGTGTGAGCTTTTTCATTGTTGCTATCTTCTTTTTTTTTCCCTTGTTAGCATCCTTCATTGCTCGAACCTATTTTTGTGCGAGTGTCAAACAGGTTTTTTGTGCACCGTGTACTGCCCCGCCGGAGGAATGTTTCAAGCAGCCACTTTCCAACGCCGAAGCAGCCAAGTCCTGGCAGAGGGCGAGGGGATGGACGATGATGTGCCGTACAATCTCCAGGGCTCCAAGACAAATGTGCCTGGCGTTACTGCAAAGGAGCTTCTGACCGCTCATCGTCGGTCGCTCATGGACCTCAACGACAACGCCGATGTGGATATGCACAGTATTACCATTAGTCGTCATCAGGCAATGCCGGAGATGTATTCAATGTCCGCAATGGATGATGTGGCCGAAGATGACTATAAAGGTGCGTTGGAGGAGTTCAAATTTGGTGGTGGAGACTAATGATGGTGGGAATACCTTGAAACGCCAAGCTGTGGTAGTACGTACTACAGTATGACTGCAATTGGCAAAGCGCGTGCAGCTAGTTCTTTTTCATTTCCCTTTTCATTTCTATCCTGTTGTTTTCTCTTTTTTTTCTTTGCGATTCTCTCATTTTAATATCATTATTCTTTTTTCTTTGTGATGTACTAAAGTTGTGTTGGTGCTGTTGTTAAGTGATACTTGTGGTTTGTATACACACATGTTTTTCCTTTTCTAGTGAACGAGCTAATTGCGTTTACTGTTTAATCGAGCAATTATTCTTCTTTTCTGGTCCTCTCCGATGCGCAGTCGTGTGGTGCTATGTGTGTGTACAGGCCTGTTTACTTTTCGCTGTACGTTGTCTCCGTAAGTGGTTTTCCCCCTTCCCTCCCCTTGCTCTCTCCATACCACATGGTTGAACGTTATCAATATATTTATTATCTAGTGGATTCTCATTCGTAGCGAAGCTGCCTTGCGTTGACGAAGTGAAGTACGATGCTTCTTGAAATTGTGGCATTCCTGTGCTGTGTGGTGGCCTACTGGTGGTGCCAACTTCGCCCACGAAGTCCGTTCAACCTCCGGCCACCGTACCAGAATGCCTTCATCCAGAGCGGCACGGAATACGGCACCCCACTTGTGTTCGACTATGTCGTGGTGGGCGGCGGGCCTGCAGGTCTGGCCGCCGTGCATCGCCTCTGTCGCGAGGATGCGAAGGGGTCCGTGCTGCTCATCGAGAGCGGCAGCGACGCCTCCGCGACCAACGTGGTCGAAGCGCACGTGCGCGCGGTGGACCCGGCCGTGTGCGTGTCGTACAGTCCGGACCACATCCGGATCCCGGCCGGGGCGGTGCCGGGTCCGCTGGCGTTGCGGCCCGGCTCGGTGCACACGCGCCCCTTCGTTCTGCGGCGACCGCTGCGTGCGCGCGAGGAGGCCGCCGCCGCGACCGCGACGGGCGAAGCCGCCGCCGGCTCCGCGCTCGTGACGGACGCTAAGCAGCAGCAGCGCGCGGAGCAGGAGTTCTTCCTGCTGAACCCGCCGTACGTGCGGGGCATCGGGTTGGGCGGCGGCGCCCTCATGGACTGGGGCATGCACCTGCCCTCCCTTGTTCGCGCTTCTGGGGACAAGGACGAGGCCAGCGCTTCTAGCTCGTGGTACGACAAACTGCCTATTGCGCAGCCGTTCATGCAGAGTCCACTGAGCTGCGCCTTTGTGGACGCGATGCAGGCCGTGCTGCCCCATTTTAAAAAGGACAAGGACTTCTGCTGCCCGCTGCGGCAGCGGCTGGACGCGGACTTTAAGCGGCTGCCGCTGAGCAACTACGTGCTGTCGAGCGCGGACATCCACCTGGGCACCCTGCGCGTTCTCACCGGTTACAAGGTGGTCGCCCTGCACACCCCCGATACCGTGTCCGAGACGACGGCGCCCCATGTGTCGTCCATCCGATGCGTGTCGACGCTGAATGCCGCGGTGGAGGTGGTGCTGACGGTTCGCAAAGGCGTCGTGCTGGCCTGCGGTGTGGTCGAATCGCCACGTCTGCTTGCCCGCCTCTACGCATCGCTGTCGCTGCCGGTGCCGCCGCTGGACATCCGCGACGCGATCGCACTCCCCATCGTCTACAAGAGCTACCACTCGCTCTCCTACGACGCGTGCAACACGCGGGACCTACGTGCCTTGGTGAGCTGGTACCTGTGCCAGCGCGGGCCGTCGCTGCACCCCTTGTGCGACGCGATAGCGCGCTTCCCGCTCCGCGAGCTGGGCCCGCACGCCGCGGCGAGCGTGCTGCTGATCCCACAGGGCGGCCGGGACGCGCCCAAGTACTACCGCCTCGGCTGGGACCGCGCGCTTGCGTCGTTCCAGGAGGGGTTCGTCGTGCTCGTCGTGCTGGAGCACGTCTGCTTCGACGCCGCGAAGGAGGAGGGCCCCGCGGCGGGAGCGCTCCGCTTCTCGTTGGACGCGGAGACGTCAGCGGCGTCGCAGGCCTCCTTCCAGCGCCGCGGTGTCACGCCGCTGACCAGCGCGGAGACGCCCTCGCTGCTGCTCCCCAACGGTAAGGACGCTGCGTTAGCAGAACGCGTCAGCAAGGCGTTTCGTGGGGCGATGCGGAAGGTGCGGGAGATCATGAAGACGGCGCCCGTTGCGCATCTCTGCACCGGCAGCGAGGCGGTGGACTTCACCCTGCTCAAGGAGGACGCCGAGAAGGCGATGCGACTCGCACGTTTGGTGCACACGCCGTATAAGAAATTCACACGTAAGATGAAGCTCGAGGTTGTGGAGCTCTCCGACTGGGCGACCCACTGCGCCAGGCAGGAGCCCTACATGGACCGCTACGTTAAGCAGCACGCCTACTGGCTTGGGTACGGCTGGGGTTCCAGTGAGCCCTTCGTCGCACCTGAACGCCCCCTTTTCGCCCGCGAAACGGCAAATGTCGTCGTGGGCGACACCTCTGCTGTCACGGAGAGGATGTGGCGCGACGGCGACCGGCGCACGCTTCACGCTGGCGGCGTGTGCACGGCCATGGATATGGGCTGTGCGGCGGCAGAGGCGCTTCTGGCGGCGGCACCGTTAACCGAGCGGGACAGCCAATGAGATCCATTCGTCTCCATCCATATCGAGGCATGTCTACTGGAGAGAAGGCCATCTTTACTGCGATATTTTTACACACAGAAACACACAAGCTTGTGTGAGCTAACTGAAACAAAACAGGATCAACCCATAACGTTAAAACAAAACTGAAAAGGATAACACGGATCGTCTCGTAAGCACAGCGATGTACACGTTTTTTTTTTCTTCGTGATTATCTCCGCGGTTTTCTCGTTACCCTTCACAAATACAAGAGCTCTTTTTTGTGGTCGCGTTAATGCGTACATCATTTACCTTTCTCTTCTTTGTTCTTCTTTTGTACACGGTTAGTACTAACTATAGAAGTGAAAAGGAAAAGCCAGTGAGTGTGATCGATAGATAAATAGAAATCGAGAGATCGAGAGAGAGAGAGATAAAACCTAGAAGTGTGATTTACGCGCGATGAATGAGAGCGACACGCATGTGGCGTCGACGACCACCGCCTCGTCCGACGCGGCGTGTCGCAAGCGGTTGCAGAAGCTCGGTCAGACGCTTCTAGTCGACAAGAAGCAATGCGTCGAGCTGAACCCCGCTCTGGAGTCTCGCGCGGATTGGAAAGAGCGCATGCGTGCCATAGAGGAGCTAATCCAGCTGCTCCGCGAAGGCAGCATCTGCACCCGCAAGGCCTTTTTGCAGTGGATGTCTTCTTTGGTGAAGGTGCCTCTGCTGAACCAGCTGGACGATAGGCGTGCAATTCTCGTCGCACGCGCGTGCGAGGTGGTGCTCCTGTTGGCGGTGGGCGCGCGTGCCGCGGACTGGGAGACCATGTGCAGCTGGTTTGTGGGCCCGCTGCTCGCGCTGACGGCCAGCGGCAACAAGCAGATGGTGGCAGCGGCGCGTGACACGCTCATCGGCATCGCCGCGAAGAGTATTTTCAACTGGGAGTCGTTTGGCGTGGTGCTGAAGCAGTGCAGCTCACCCCACGCGAGTACGCGGTGGCACGCGCTTCGTGTGCTCCAGGAGGTCCTGCAGCGCTACAAGGGCACCGCCAGCCAGCTCACCCTGGCGCAGTACGGCAACTCGATTCGCTACGTCCTGCAGAGGACCGTTATGGACGCCGATGCGAATGTGCGACGCGTCGCGCGCCACTGCTACCTGACGCTGGCCTCTGTAGAGCCGCAGCTGGCCAGCGAGATGTACAGGACGTTTCACGCGACCGTGGTGAGGCAGATCGAGCGAGAGGCGAGGGAGGACCGGCTCGTGAGCCAAGGGTATGGCGGAGGGAGCGCGCCGCCCCCGGGGGCGCTGGACCAGGTAGCTTCCCGTTTTTTGGAACCAAGGCGGAGCTCCGTCCGTGGGCCATCGCCACACCTAGGCCAGTACAGTAAGTCCGGTGCCCTACAGGAGGGTCTTGCCGCGACGGACCACAGCCGCGGTCAGCAACTCCTGGCAGATGAACTCTATGGCGTTGCCGCGGCGCGGGCGCGGCGACATTCGGCGTCAGCACGCGGCCACGCTTCCTTCTCGCTGCGCCGATCGTTCGGTAGGGAAGGTCGGGCTGACACCCCGCCAGCAGCAGCTGTGAACAAGGAAACAGCGGAGCCCCCGCGCAGTCAGTCCAGGCGCAGCGTGTCTGCTCGAGCGCCGGAGGAGGAGGTGGCGGTCACGCACTCGGTACCCGAGGTGGTGCGCCTCATCACGAGTGCCGACTGGCAGGCGCGGGTGAACGGCTTGACGCAGATGTGCAAGTACTTGACAGCGGCGAGTGAGCTGACGCCAGAGGAGCTGTTTGAGTTCCTTCGTGTATTACCGGAGCGTATGAGTGATTCCAACTTTCGCGTCACAGAGGCGGCTCTCCAGTGTAGCGGGGTTATTTTGGAAAAGGCCCCTTCCTGTCTGTCCGGTCTTCTCTTTGAGATACTGTGCCCTCTTCTCGTCGACAGCACGAGCGAGAAGAGCGTGGTAAGGCAGCAGTCGACTTTGCAGCTGAGCCGTGTGCTACGCCATTTCAGCCCCGCTGACACCCTCGCCGCGCTGCACACTGCGTTGGGAGAGATGACGGCGGTGAAGGTTCGCTGCCGCGCCGTCGAGGTCCTCCAGCGCGCCTATGAGCTGCACCCCACCCATCTGGCGGCGGTCGGTGCGATGGGACGCGAGGTGCGCTTCCTGCTCCTGCAGTGGGAGGAGGGTGCGCACGGCGGGTCCGCCTGGACGCCGGCCGCGGCCCTCTCCCCCTTCAGACAAGCGGTCGTGCGCAGCCTGGGGGCCCTGTACGTGGGCCACGCAGGGCCGATGCTGCGCTCCCTCCTGCAGTACGCGCCCGTGGATCAGGTGGCCGCGCTGCGTGAGCAGCTCCGACAGCAGTGCCCGCACTTCACGCGTGACTATCAGCGCGCCCTAGCAGGCGACTACGCTACACTGGCGGTGAAGGACGCGGCGCCTCGTGTGGCGCTCCCGTCGCCTTTCCGCGATAGAGAAGAGGAATGCACTCCGGCGGCACGAGATGAAGAAAAAAAGGAGGCAGTGGCTCCCGAGCGACGGGCTGGCTCCGCCGTACCTCCCAAAAGCACTGTATGTGCCGATGCGTCTGCGCCATTGACTCCAGAGATGGGCGACGCATGGTGTGACCCTGCGGGGGCGTCCCCGCCGTTGACGCGCACCAATCTGTTCGACTCCTCCTTTGCTGCGCGCTTGTTCCTGCCTCCGTGCGCCACGTCTGCCGACATCGCGGACACGCACGAGCTGGGCTATCGACGTGGCACGTGCGACTTTTCCGCGTACACGGATGAGCCACCGCAGCCGCGCACGTCCCCCGCGCATCTGATGAAGAGCGTCGCGGAGGCGGGCGATACGCCTGCGCTGGTGGTCGCGCTAGCACATCTCCACGCCTCCCTCGAGCGCTCCCCCGACGAGTGGACGGTGGAGGCCGGCACCGCGTGCCTGCAGCTGCTGGGCAAGCGGCTGACGGAGCAGTGGGAGGCCCGTCGCGCGGTGCGCGCCGGCGCCTTTCTGTGTCTGATGGCGCTGCTGTCCAACGCGAACCTGCTCGTGTGTGTGGCGCGACAGCACCACCGCTTGGTGCTGCTGTGCCGCGGCGGCCTCGACGACAGCTTTGCGGAGGTGCGTGAGCTCGCGGCGCCGTGCCTGCACCTGGCGACCGCGGACCGCGGGGTGTGGCTGCCGCTGGACCTGCGCCTCAACAGCCTGGCGGCGTCGATCGAGGTGTGGCAGAGGTCGGCCGCGCGCGACGACGCGACGCCCGGCTGGGTGGAGGTGCTGAAGGAGGTGGGCCGTCTCTTCGAGCGTCTCCACCCGGCCAACGCCTCCTCGCTGACGGATGCGTTGGCGCCGTCGGTGAGGCACGCACGCGGGCCACGGTTCAAAAAGGCGCTGACGCCTCTGACGGATCCGGCGATGCGCCGCATCACCCACGTCATCATCGATGCGTGCCTGGAGCACTGCGCGAGCGTTGTGCGCCGCACAGCGAATCTGTTGCTGGTCGCCATGTGGTTCTCCCTGCGAGAGGAGCTGCTTCCCTATTTGGCACCACTCTCATTGAGCCAGCGAAAGCTGCTCTCCATCTACATCAACAAGTATACTCACCTCGCAGGCGATGGCGACGAATGCGAAGGGGTTGATATTGATTGCATACTAAAGGAGAAACTTGCTGTGTAACAAGAGTACCTGCTAAGCCGCCACGTTGGCCGCATTGATTCAACTCATGCTATACAGATAGATCGTACGTTTGAACTGGAGCTCATGTGCTTCACTGTATACTAAGCAAGAGGTCCGACACATCGTACTGAACACTGTTGTGAACGACAGAGCGTCAGTGTTGTATTAAGACGTACCATACAAATACACACACACACACACACACACACACACTCACACACAAAAAGAAAAACCCGAAAAGGAAGAGCGTTGAACTGTATGTGTTGCAATGGAGATATTCCCTCTATTTTAATCATTCTCCCCCCCCCCTCCCTTCTACTACTGTATTTGTTCTCTCTGGCCAAGGTATTATTTAGCTAATCCAAACTAGTATTGCCAACCTATTGTCAAACCAGACGTCTAACGTAGTCATTTTTCCAAAGATAATTACATCCACCTACACCGATCTTCTCGCTGAGAGACATGTCTTATACCGTGCTTTCTGTGGAGAACGGTGACCGGCTTATTCTGGCCCAATCCGGCAGCTCGCCGTACGAAAAGCCGGTTGTGAAGCCTATAGTTCTGAGCTTCATCAAGACGCCTCGTCTCGCCCGCCGCAACGCCTCCGGTAGCTTCGGCGACGACGACCCGTGCGCCTACGACGCCGCGGAGCTTGTGCGCTCCCGCTTCATCGGCAAGGCGGTGAAGTTCACGGAGGACTACTACAACGAGGGCGCGCAGCGCAGCGCCGGGCGCATTGTCATGCAGAACGGCGACGACGCGTCTGTGCTGCTGCTCAAGGCCGGCCTCGCGCTCCTGCCGGACACCATCCCGCAGGGCATGGACAAGCAAGTGTTCGATAGGTACACCGCCTGCATGGCCGAGGCGCGGCGCGGCGCGAAGGGACTCTTCCACGCGGACGCCGCCAAGAAGGTCCGTGTCATCAAGAACATGCCCCACGAGGAACAGATCAGCTTAGCGGAGTCGCTGGTAGGCAAGGTGGTGCGCGTGCGCGTGGAGAAGGTGCTGTCGTCCGTCGGCCTCATCCTCTCCGCCGCCGAATTCGGAAACGCGCAAATTGGCGTTCGCCTGACCGGTGTGCTCGACAAGGAGCTGGATGGCACCGACCTGCCCGAGCTCGGCAAGTTCCATCTCGAGCGCTTTCTGCTGAACCGCAACGTCGACGCCCGGTTCGACGGACTAGACAAGTTCAACAACATCATGATCTCCATCGTGTCCAAGAACGGCAGCTTCCAGGAGGAGCTGCTGTCGAAGGGCTTTGTGAAGCTGCACAACGCGACGCTTCCGCTCTCCGCGTACATCGAGGCGCTGCAGAAGGCGGAGGCGGCGGCGCGCGACAAGCGGCTCGGCACGTGGCGCAACTACACGCCGCCGGAGGAGGCGAACACGAAGGTGGTGGCGCACCCCTCCGCGCCGACGGCGGAGGGCCTGCCGACCACGCTGCCAGACGGGACGCCCGGCCCCTTCTACAAGGGCCCCCTCAGCTTCGAGGGCACGCTCGCGCAGGTCGTGCAGGCCGACATCCTCGTCGTGGAGGAGAACGCGACGGGCAAGATGGTGCGGCTCTCGCTCGCCGGCGTGCGCTGCCCGCGCGGCGTCACGCGCGACCACGACGGCAACTCCTCCGAGACGCGCGTCACCTACGACGACTACACGTGGGAGTCGCGCGAGTTCGTGCGCACCAGTTACATTGGCCAGAACGTGTCCGTGCAGATCGAGTACGCGCGCGTGATCCCCGAGTCGAAGGAGGTGCGCCCCGCGGCGAGCATCACCGTCACGTCCAACGGCGCGAACATCGGCGCGGCGCTCATCGAGAAGGGCTACGCGCACTTCTTCCTGGGCAAGACGGACCTCTGCTCCTGCGCGGCGCTGCTGCAGTCCGCGGAGGAGACCGCGAAGACGGCCGGCCTGGCGCTCCACAGCGGCAGGAAGAACCTCCCCCAGAAGGTCGTCGAGCTCAACCGTCTCGGCGAGGCGCGCGCCAAGTACTACCTCAACTTTCTGCAGCGTGGCATGCAGGGCGGCCGCCCGCCGGTGCTCGCCGGCGTGGTCGACCTGGTGCTCGGCTCTAGCTCGCTGCGCGTGTACATCCCGAAGGAGAACTTCCAGATCCCGGTGAAGGTGGCTGGCGTCATCACGCCGCAGACCGCGTTCAACCCGCGCGAGACGGCGGATCCCCTCTCGGAGGAGGCGAAGAACTTCGTGATACGGCTCGTTCAACAGCGCGAGGTGAACGTGCAGGTGTACACCTCCGACCGCGGCGGCAACTTCATCTCCGCCGTGACGCTCAAGGACGGCACGAACCTCTCCGTCGCGCTCGTCGAGGCGGGCTTCGCGACGGTTGGCAACGCGGATAGGCTCCCCTTCTGCCAGCAGCTGGCGGACGCGGAGGACGAGGCGCGCAGCGCCGGGCTCAACATCTGGGCCAAGGAGGGCGGCGGCATCCCGCAGCGCGCGGCGAAGCTGGCCGCCGAGCGCGTGGCCTCGAACCCGCACAAGCTCGCGCGCGTGCTGGACGAGACGGCAGAGTTCACGCCCTACACCTTCACCGAGGTCGGTGAGGACAGCCTGTCCGTCTACCTGCAGAGCAATAGCGAGGCCACGCTGCAGGCGATGCAGAAGGTGCAGCCGCTGCTCGAGAAGACCGTCGCGAGCGGCGAGTACCACCCCAAGAAGGACGAGCTCGTCGTCGCGCTCTACGAGGCGGACAGCATGTGGTGCCGCGGCAAGATCGTCAAGCTGCACAAGGGCGCCAGCACGGCGGATGTGCACTATGTGGACTTCGGCAACACTGAGACGGTGCCCTTCGCGAAGATCCGCGCGATCCCGCCGAACGCGCACTACGATATTGTGCGCAACACGCCGCCGGCGGTCATCCTCGCGAAGCTCGCCTTCGTGAAGGTGTTCCCGGGCGAGGACTCCGTCGCGGACGCCGCGGCCGACTGCATCTACGACTACGCACAGGGCGAGATCCTCGCGAAGGCGGTGTACAAGGACGCCACCGGCAGCTCCTACTACACGGTCACAAAGAACGTGAACGTGTCCTCGCTGAGCGAGACGCTGCTGCAGCGCGGCATTGTCCTTCTGGACAAGCGCACGGCCACCGTCGACGTGCGGGAGTACAAGCGCCACGAGGCCGCAAAGGAAATCGCACGCAAGGGGCACAAGGGTATTTGGCAGTACGGTGATGTCGACGATGGTAACGAAGACGATGATAACTAATCCATCCTTCGCATGGACTTCACTCCTGCGTCATCAACCAGCATAGTCGTATGCATATATATATCCTTTTTCTCTTTTACTGTTCAATAAATATTTAATCTTTTCGGCAGTAATGCAACACACAAACAACACGAAAGAAAGGGGAAAATGTGTACACTGGCTAATGGATGTCCTCCATTCTGTGTTGGACCAATTTAGTAGAGGATCTCTACTCCCTATTAACGCAGCCCCACACCCACACAAATAATAATAATAAAAGTTAAAAAATGAGAAGAAGAAAAAATGTTTCGTTCGTCTGAATATTGGACGTTGTTTTTTTTCTGTCCGGTGCTTTGCTTCTTCTTTTTTTTGTTTTGTCGTCTTGTGCTCCAGACCTTTTATTATCAATTATTGTTTCACGAATACCTCCCATTTTCGTTCTCCGTTTCTTGTTCATGAGAAGAGACGCTTTCTATTTTTACTTTTCGCTTGTTTGTCTCTTATACCTTTCATTTGTTTCTCTTTCTAACTATTCAGTGTTTAACGTAAAATCTAACGACACTCATTCCATTCGCTGTTGGATGCGAACCTATGCTTTCTTCTTCTTGTTTCACATCGACAATACACTGCGTTTTTGTTTTTCTAAAAAGAACTTTTGCTCGCCTCTCTCTCTCTCTCTCTTTTTATTCTCTTTACACATCGTCTCCCTTCTTTGTTTTCTATTGTAGTTGGTATTACAGTTCTTCAGAATTGTGATTCTTTTTTTTTTTTTTGAAGTCTTTGTTGTGTTTGCACATACACCCACAAAGCGCACACTACTATCTATCTTTCTGTTTTCAGCCACTCCCTCTCTTGTTATCACTTGTTCACCTTCGTGACTGCGTTTCCTTTCGAGGTTTTTCTTCGTGTCCCTAATTGCGTCCACCCCCCGACTCGATGGCGGCGACTGCACACCTTCAGAAGCAGCTGCGCGACCTGCAGAAGGACTGCCCGGCCGGCTTCCGTGTAGAGTCCGAAAAGAACATCTTTGAGTGGACGGTGTGGTTCGCGGGCCCCCCTGACACGCCCTACTTTGGCGGCGTCTACAAGGCGACCCTCAACTTCCCGCAGAGCTTCCCGATGGAGCCGCCCGTCTTCCGCATTGTGTCCTCCTTCTGGCACCCCAACGTGTACGGCAACGAGGACCCCGGCAAGGTGTGCATCTCCATCCTCCACGCCCCCGGCGTCGACGAGCTGAATGACCAGGAGACGGCCATGATGCGTTGGACGCCCGTACAGTCCATCCGCTCCGTCCTGCTCTCCGTCGTCTCGCTGCTGTCGGACCCGGACCCGAAGGACGCCGGTGCGCCGGCAAACGTGAATGCGTTAGTGCAGTACCGCAGCGACCGCCCCGCGTATGAGGCGAAGTGCATGGAGCTCGCGGAGAAGGCGCTGCGGGAGCTGCCCGCGGACTTTGTGCCGCTCAAGAACGAAGAGACGGTTCCTTTCGTGCCCGTGTTGAGGAACCAGTACACGTACGACTACGACTTCTCCGACGACGAGGAGGACGAGGAGGACGAATCACGGGACTTGTTTGAAGGCGTGCAGGGGGGCAAGCGCCCGCCGAAGGAGATCTACGCCGACGAGCTGCGTCAGCTGCACAACCTGGGGCTGGACCCCAAGTACACGGACGACATATTGGCGCAGATGATCGCCGACGCTCGCGGTGATATGGAGCAGGTGCTCTCGAAGGTACTTGCCTGAATAGCGTACACTTACGCATCCCTACACGACCACTCCCTTTTTTTTTCGCTTTCCACTTCCCGTGGATTCTTTATTATTATTATTAGGAGAGTGCCATTTCCACGACAGGATGTGAAATCAAATCCAGATCATCTCTGCGTGACTCATTCTTGTATAGGTGGCTAGAGGGTATAGGAGGGAGTTCAGACACTGTTATTGTTGTTGGTCTTCAAGATTCGAGTTCAAATCTGTTCATTTATTTATTAATATATCATCATTTTTTTTTGTTACCCTTTATACATCTTGGCGTCTTCGTGTTGTACATTATTCTCGATAGGAGTCACTGCTCATAAGGATTCACTACATAGTACATGTGCTGTGTTACTGTTGTGAGTGTAAGAGCAGCAGAGAACGGATTGTACTAAGGTCTACTTTTTTTCTGTAGTCATTAATTCAATCACGGACAGGACTATCTTTTCCAGATATTACAGGATGTATTAAACATAAGTCACGGCTTGGATATCACCAAATGCCCACCGTTTGTGTAGTTGTCTTTCAGCTCTTCGTGCTTGTGCCTACCTCTTGGGCCCATCGCTGGTGCATGCACCGCTGTGTATACATGTTTAGGTATACATCGTCTCGTTCTTGTTTATTTCTTCCTCTCACTGACATGCATACTCTCTCTCTCTCTCCCCCCTTCCCTCTCTAACCCACTTTTTATTCTTATTATTGTTTTTTTTCCCCTTTCTCAGAAGCAACTTGCAACTCTAGCGAATACATTCGTAGAGAGAAAGAGAGAGAGAGAGAGAGAGAGAGGGAGCGTACTGTTCACACTACAATAGACTTGTATATTTCCATGAAGCAAACGAGGAGCGCCAAAGGCAGGGAAGGGTTGTTTGCCGCCACCAACAATATTATCTACACGAGCTGCACGCTGCCCCAGTGGGATGAACTGGCCATTACGCAGGAGAACTGGGGATGCTCCTTGTTCGGCACGCAAGGCAACAACGCGGGAAAGGGCGCAAAGGCTCCTGTGAAGGAACCGGTGGCGCAGGTGGATTTCGTGGACGCCGATGGCAACAAGGTGGTAGAGAGCTTCATCAAGGCGACTTACTGCAGCACCAAGAAGGGGGTTGAACCGTCGCCGCCGAACGCGACGCCGGAGGGCGCCGCGGCAGACGCGGCGGAGAGCTCAAAGGAGCAGTTTTCTGTGTCGTGGCAGAAACCCGCCGAGTTCCAGAAGCCGTTTCGGCCCGTTGTGCACCGCAATGTCACTCCGTTCTTAGACCCCTACGCGGAGGACGCCCTGCAGCACATCATGCACTCCAAGCAGGAGGTGGCCCATGTGGCCGAGGCCCCTCCCCCCGCGGCGAGCAAAAAAGGAGGTGGGGGTGACACCTCCACCAACAGCGAAGCGGACTTCTTCGACCAGCACGCCGAGGTGGTCAACTTCCTGGACGAGATGACGCCGCAGGACGCGGAGTCGTGGCTCAGCGCCACGTCCGGCGACATTGTGCGCCGCTACCGCGAGGTGCCGGCGCTCATGGAGCCGTACGACCCGACGCTCACCGCGGGCTGCGCGGAGACGCCGGCCGAGGCGGTCGGCTCCCGTTACAGCACGGCGCTGCGGCACAAGCTGCAGCGGGCGGAGGCGCTGTCGACCCTCGCTGCGGTGCCGCCGTTCCTCATGAGCGCCTTCAATAGCGTGATGCTCGCGGTCGAGCAGCTGAACAGTTACATTGAAACCGGCAACTACCTGTGGGAGCTCATCCACCCGCACGCGCCGGGGACCTCACACCCGGTATACAACCCGGCCGGTAAGTACGTCGTGAAGCTCTACCTGAAGGGCATGTGGTGCCGCGTCGTGGTGGACGATTTGCTGCCGGTCGACAAGCTGGGCCGCCCGCTGCTTACCATTACCACCACGCGGGAGCTGTGGCCTGCGCTGCTAGCGAAGGCGGTGATCAAGGCCCTGCGGGTGGAGGGCGCGCCCCTCCTCTTCGAGTCCCCCGAAACAATGGTTTCCATGTTCATGGGCAATTGGATCCCGCAGTACTTTAGTTTTCACCCCCGCGACAGCGTGACGTCCACGAAGCTGCTGCTCTCGTACATGGCGCAGCTAGAGAGAGAGCGGGAGAAACAGGAGAAGCGGCCAAGCGTCAAGGTCGTGAAGGAGGTGACCTTTGTGGGGGACGCCGAAAAGGCCCCGCCGGTGGAGCGCCCGCCGGAGGGGCGGCTGCTCGTGGGCGCGCTGCACAACAGGAAGGACACCTCCCTCGTCCCCGGCTGCGGCACCGGCACGCAGCTCTACACGGTGGTGGACGTCGCCCCGTTCCGCAATACACTGGCGCTGCATCTCCTCACCACCCCCAAGACCGCCCTCACTGAAGGTGTCTTCTACGTCGAGAAGGACCTGGACGACGTGCAGCAGGTGCTGAAACGGCCGGGTGCGCGGCCGCCCGCGGTGCCGACGGAGAAGGACCGCTCGTTGGTCAGTGTGTGGCTCACCATCGAGGAGCTCACGGAGAGGATGGACGCGCTGGTTGTGTGGCACTCCTTCGACGTCCTCTTCGGGAAGCATGTCATTATCAAGTACGACACCTTCGCGACCAACGTTGCCGAGGTGGCGCCCGCGGCGGGGAAGAAGCCGAACGCGGCCGCTGCGAAGGAGGCGAAGGCGAATGTGGAGGTGAGTAGTGCGACGGGGCACGAAACGCGCGGCAAGATGGTCTGGTGGACCGTCCAGTGTGACAGGGAGGAGGAGGTCACCTTCGTGGTCTTTGGCCGCTGTAAGGAGGCCGCCCCGAGCGCCCCTGCAGCCGCGCCGGCGGCTGCCGCAAAGGGCGGCCCTGCCGGCGCTCCCCCCAAGGCGCAGTCGCCGAAGCCCGGGGCGCCGACTTCCAGGGCGAATGAGCCGCCCGGCCTGCCGCCACTGGCCCCGCTCGTGGCCGACACGAACGAGCTCGTGCTGGACTACTACAACTGGGACCGCGCGGACCCCTTCACGCACGTGCAGACCATCCTGTACGAGCAGGAGAAGCGGTGCTGCACGCGGGTGCTCGTCACGCCCGGGCAGCACACGTTCCGCATCACGGTGCCCCGCATGAACCCGAAGGACCACATCGCCATCCTCGGCAACTGCGTCATGGAGCTGCGGGCGGAGGCGACCGACAGCACCAGCGTGAACCCGCTGTACGAGTTGGTCGACGCGGATACGTACAACGCCTTTGACGCGATGCAAGCGCACCAGATGTGGCTGAAGCGCAAGTTCAGGGTGACGGAGCCGACCCGGCTGACCGCCATACTCAGCGCCCTCCCCGAGAGTGAGGACCCCGCGGGGCTGCGCGGCACGAACGTGCTCGCGAACGCGGCCAAGCTGTTGAAGACGGTGAGCGCGGTGGTGCCGGTGCTGAAGGGCACGGGCCACAAGACGAGCAACGCAAACGCGGCGGACGTCTTTCCGAACGCAGTGACGGTGCAGCACGACGAGCAGGCGGTGCTGCGCCTTGTGAAGATGACCCTAGTCGACCTCGACACGGCGAAGACGTTGTGTGAAGGGGATCTCGGCCGCATCACGCAGATCGAGCTGCCGCCCAACACGAAGGGATACCTTCTCATGGCGCACACGGCCAGCAAGGGCACGCCGGCGCCCGCCGCGGCGTCACACACCGACGAGCACGGGACGCTGCGGCCGCTGCCGAGTGCGGCGCCGCAGCGGAAGATTGTGATGCCGCGCGGTGTGTGGCGGCTCACGATGCGCTCCAACAAGGAGGTGACCGGCTACGAGAACGTGAACCTGTCCGCCACGTCCATCAGCGACGGCGGCTTCCTCTCCCGCGGCGGCACCTGCATGCTCTTCTCCCACGCCTTCAGCATGGCCGAGACGGCGCACGTGAGCGTGCTGTGCGACGTGCACGGCGAGGAGCAGGTGCCTTTCATTGTGGCCATCAGCCGCCTGTCGAGCAGCCCCGCCGCGTCGGCGGCCCCGTCGACTTGCCTTGCAAAGAAGCAGCCCGCGGACGTCGTGTACCTCTCCGGCCCCAAGCTGCGGCACCTCTTCGTGCCGGACATCTTCCTCGAGGCGACCGAGAAGTCGAAAGGCGCCGGCTACGTGATCGAGGGCTTCATCCCGGAGGCCCGCGCGCGGGCCCTGGAGGAGAAGTGCCGGCGGGAGCAGGAGCGCCGCTTCCTTCTGGAGCGGCGCGCCGCGGAGGACGCGATGCAGCACCTGCGCGAGCAGGAGCTGCAGGCGTACGAGGCCAACCCCGAGGCGTACGCGCGGCAGAAGCGGGAGGCGCAGCTCGAGCAGCGGCGCGAGCAGCTCGACGCGTCCTCGCGCAGCGCCTCGCTGTCCGTGTCGCAGTCGAAGCAGAACGGCAAGCAGCGCAGCTCCTCGTCGCGGACGAAGGGCTCCGTCAGCACGCGGGCCGCGCCCGGCGCGCCGGTGCAATCCTCCGCGAGCATGTCGCAGATTGAGGAGCGCGTCGAGAACCTGCAGCTGCAGTACACGTTGCATGTGCACTTCTCCGTCGCGAAGGTGGACCACCGCAACACGCTCATCGTCGAGGACGACGCCGTGACGACGATGCGGACGCAGTGGAAGGAGCTGATGGGCGATATGACGGACCTGCGGCCGAACGCGCTCACGAAGGAGAACAGCCCCACCGCGAAGAGCCGGCCGACGACCGCCACCGCGGCGGCGAACGCCAAGATGAGCAAGCAGCAGCAGGCGGCCGCCGCCGCGGAGGAGCAGCTGCGCGGCGAGCAGGCGCGGCAGAGCCGCCGGCGCTTCCTCGACAACCCGCGCAACGTCCTGCTGCCCTACGAGGCGACGCCGCTGGAGGAGGTGACCGCGATGGAGCGCACGCGCGGTAGCGGCGCCGGCAACCGGCACCAGACGGCCGCCGCGGCGCTGCCCCCGCCGACGATTGCGACGGACGACCTCCCCGACAGCGAGCAGCGCCACGCGCCGCTGGTGCCGCCGGAGGCCTACAACGTGCGCCTGCTGCCGCTGCGGGCCTTCGAGCACGTCGCGCCGACGACCGACCCCGTGTCACCGACGAAGCCAAGCAGCGCGGTCGGCCTGCGGGAAGCGAAGAAGGGCAAGAACGCCGCCAAGCAGGCCCCGGTAGCGAGCCGCGCGCTCTCGATCCCGGGCGTGGTGCTCGAGGAGAGCATGCCGGACACGACGCGCGCCGACGAGATTGAGCAGACGCGGCTGCTGCAGGGCGTGCTCCGGAAGCAGTCCGACCTGCTGCAGAGCGAGGCCACGCAGGAGCGCGGCAAGCACCGCTTTCAGTCCTTCGGCTTCAAGGCCGACCTGCGGGAGTTCTGGGAGCAGCGCCTCGCGGCGGTCCGGCAGGAAACCCCGGAGGTGGTCCCGACATCAGCTGATGTGTCTAAGATGGATGCTGCTGACCCCCACATGGCCAACGGTGTTCTAGAGGTGGTCTTTTCGTGTTTAGCCGGTGGAACGGAGGACGACTTGCACCCAAGACGGCAGAAGTCGATTGTGCACTTGTAAGACCGGTCGTGTTGCGCTGTTGTATCCTCGGTGCTACAGAGGCGTGACGTGGCATACCATTTCCCCTCTCCCTTTGTACATATGTATAGTTGACAGATTCCGCAAATATGACCATTACATGTAAATAAACATTCAATGTGGAGGAGTATTTTCCCATACCTCTTTAGTATATATATATATATATATTTATTCCGTTTCCTTTATTTCTTTATTGTTTTTGTCACTTTCCTTTGTGTATTCGGGGTTATGCATACCAATGGGAATACATGCGGGAAGGACAGGAGTGCGACGGATGTCAGACATATGAAAAACAGGCTGTTTTTACTCATTCCTTCTCCTCTCCCTTCTTCTCTCACACACTTTTTTTTTTCAATTCATTTGCTTTTGGTTTCCCTTTCCCATCATCATGCCTCATACTAGGAGTCACTGACTTGTGTTAATAGATATACCTAAGTAAACAATTACTTTTAAAAACTCTTCCTATTTTTGTTTTAGTTTTTGAACATTGTTTTTTCTTCTTCTTTTTTTACAGAAAAAAAAAACGGAAATTGAATTTGCAACTTTCAATCTGAAGGAATAGCGAAGGGAAAGGAGGAAGAAAGGAAGGCGCACGTAGACTACAGCTTCAGTGTTTGGCTACCGTTTCCGAAGTACACTAAGCACTTTCCAGATACTCTTTTCCATACTTATAGCTAGATTCAGTGCGGGTGTGTTCGTTGTGAAGTACAAGCCACCACTGTGTGGAGTCCCCACGAACATCACAACACATCACAAGATAACATCAACAACAGCAAAAACACTGATTTTCTTCAAGAGTTTTTTTTATCTAGTATTTTATATTACATATCAAATCAGTAAGTATTAGATTTATTATTATTATTATCATTAGTTCTTTTCTTTTTTGCGGTTCCCTTCTCTGTATTTTTTTTCGTGCATTTGTGGCACCCCCTCTTAATTTTCATTTTTTTCTTTCTGCATTTTCTCACTCTTTTCATTTTCAAAAAAAATCTCTCTCTCTGTATATATATATATATATATATATATATACTACT